>LOEQ01003099.1:117361-137737 GCA_001685075.1 Bramus lutescens | reverse complement strand
TTCTTTATTAACCAATGAAAGTAACACATAGACAGATGACCCTCCTACAGCATGACATAATGAAATATCAAACATAAGAAATCTCAAAAAGATAAATGCAGCTCCTTTCTAGCCCCGACTACAAACATTTTGAATGTCTAGGCACTGACACACTCACTCATTAGGCTCACGGTGGATCTCTTTGGTGTGCTATGAGGCCTAGGAGACAAAGGTTTTTGTCAGTTTGAATGGTTCTGAAGCTCTGACCTTCTGCAGTCACATTGTACTGTTTTCCCACCACAGTGAAATTTCCTCCAAAGAAGTACGCAGACAGTGTCCTTCTGTAACCTGCCCTACCGCAAAAACCCAACTAACCACACCACCTTTTTCTCATTAAAATGATCTAGCTCGTGGCTAGGCTCTTTTCCAATTTTAATTGAGATCTCCCACAAGAACATTTAACACTGTATGTTCAATGTATATCAATCTTACAAAATCTTGAGAAATGTGAAAAAAATGATTAGTCTAGTTGGCATCTAAGAAGACTAAAACTTTATATTTCCACCGCTATTCCAAACAGAAAGGACAAAGCTAAAGTAATTCTAGTCTTCAAAGTACTTGTTAAGATAAGTTGTAACTCAGTTCTACCAGAGGGCTTTAGAGAAAGTAAAAGATACTCAATTTAGCAAACTTACAAATTTAAATAAAACCACATGTGACACTATGGGTTATGGAAAAGGATTTCAAATCAAATGCACAAATCATAAAAGAAAAATTTTAGTTAAATACATTTTGACATAGCAGTTGTTCCTTGTCAAGTCAATAAAAGTGACTTGAGTAATATTTCTCCCAGAAAAATCAGCCTCTGCCAAGACTGAGTATTTTCTTCCCTTTGTTTTTTTTGAAATTCAGATGTTGATTAAGAATACAAGAATTTGCAAACTAGGTCAAACTAGAAATACTTTCCTCTCTCTTTCTTTGAGACAGCTAGGCCAAATGCTTTTTTGAATTACTTAAAAATTAAATGTGAATTTGCAATTCATCAATTAATCTCTAAGCTCCAATTGAAATTAAATATATTCTTAGCCAGAGTCTCCATGGGAAAAAGCATATTCCTATTTTGTAAGTGTTCGTGATACCACAAAACTTTATTTCATTTTCATAGCACAGTGTTTTAAATGCACATGTAATTAAATCTATAATGTTGTAAATAAATTGTTATGTGGATGGTAATTATACAAAATATTATTGTTTTAACCCAGAATTTTTTATTTTTTATTATTATTATCATTATTGTCTCTGTGCATGAGTATGCAATCAGACGCATGTTTCCAATGGCACAATTCTGGAGGTCAGAGACAACTTTTGAGAATCTATTCCCTGCTTTTACCTTGGATTCCAGGGATTGAAATCAGATCTTCAGGGAATGGCAATTACCTCTACTCCCTCTGCCTTCTGGACCTGGATTATTTTCTTATTTTCTAGAAATATAGAAAATTTCCCCATTATCATTTATTGCAAATTTCCTATGGGGATTTAAAGGGTAACTTTTACCTTAAGTCTCGCTTCATAGTTCTGATTCTGAGTTCTATTTTCTGTAGCACTTCTCTATTTAGTCATTCATAAATCAGTGAAAGACTACAGCCTTATTCATCAAGATTTTCATTTCCTGGCAGGTCTACACTGTTCTCCCAACTGAAGCTATGATACATGCTTTTGTACTTCAGACTAACTGCCAGTTGGAGAACACAGTAAAATTTTCGTTTAAATTGTGTTGAAGTTATTGGTCAATTTTGATAGTAAGATCAAAACATTTCATTGTATGTTTCTGTCTTTCGATCATTATTCTAATTTTACATTTCTTCATAAGCACATGTTCATGTCAACTCTAAATGATATGGTGATATTTAATATCTTCACTTACTCAAGATACCACATTGGAAATATTCTTGTTTTATTTCTTTAGAAATGAGAAGTGGTGGATAGTCTATAGCAGTTAAAGCAATGGGGGAAAAGGCCATAAATGGGATGAAAGTGAATTCCCAGTAATAATATTGGAAAATAAACATTTTTCTAGTGTCTACTGAAAAGTGTTCAGAAGTGAATAATATGGAAAGATGTCTTCTGGGATTGTCTAGAGACCTCTCGAAACAGTATGATGGTCAGTGGAGTCAGAGGGAAGTTTGATGAAGTGAAAGTGTTTGTGTAAGGTTTCTCTTCAGGCTTCCTAAGAGTGATTCTGAGATCTCCCTGCAAGGTGACCTGAGTCAGCACAGGCAGCCATATAAATTACCTATGTTAATGTGTCATGTTGAGTTAGATAAGTAAATAGATGAAAAATATATAGGTAGATTATTCTTTGAGTGGGAAAACAAATTAAACAGAGAGACAAGCTAACCAACACTTTTTTACAATTTCAGTTTTGATTAATTTCTATTGTGTTCCTTGGAAATAGTCTAGACTCTAGATGGTCCCATAGAGTCCTATAAACTCCAAGCTAGTAATTTCAATTCTTAACTCATCCACCAAGGAGTTTAAAATAAAGAGATTCAATATCCTGTTATTTGGAATTCGTAAAAAAAAATATCTTAGAACAACGATTGAAGGCTAATTCAGTGTAGATAAGGGCTCCCTAGAGATTATCGCTGAAATAGTCTTTCTGTTGTTATGGCAACAAATTAGAACAACAAAGCACAATATTGCCAATAGAAATGACCATGAATTTTACCCATCCCAGATGTTATTGGAATTGAGGTCCCAGTCATCGAAGGAAGTTCATGTATCCTGTAGCAAGATTAATTAAAAAAAAAAGCCACAACACATGTAACCAAGAAGCTTAATGCTCTAATATCTCCTAAAGGACCTAATACTTTTCTTCTTAGAAGACTTTATCATCCAAATGTAGACAATATTTTAAAAGCAAAGGAAACATTTAGGATATTGTTCTCATTTAATATTATTAACTAAAATATTTCATAATAGTGGGTAAAAAAGTAGCTCTAATCCTATTTTAAAGCATTTCCAAAGTTAAAATTAAATCACTATCATTTAGATTCAAAGTTGCAACATTTTTTTACTAAATTTGAACTTGTGGTCACTGTCTATTGATCCTGCTGGATAAATTATTTTTTAATTGAAGAAAATAGCATCTTCTTCACTCTGAAAAGGAAAAAAAATCCTAAAAGATTGAAAAGCCTTCTTTTAATGCTTTGTGATGTGGGATTTCCCTCTGTATGCTGTGATTACCATTAATGAATTAAGAAACTGCCTTGGACCTATAACAGGGCAGAACATAGATAGGCAGAAAAAATTAAACTGAATTCTGGGAGAAAGAAAGACAGTGTGAGGGAGAAGCTATGGAGCTGCTACCAGAGTCAGACATGCTGAAACTTTGCCGATAAGCCACTGCCACCTGGTGATTCAGAGATTAAAGGAGATGGGTTAAATTAATATGTAAGAGTTAGCCAGTAAGAAGCTAGAGCTAATGGGCCAAGCAGTGATTTAAATAATATGGTTTCTGTGTGATAATTTTGGGTCTAAGCTAGTTGGGCATCTGGGAAGAACAAGAAGCCTCCTCAACAAATTGGCGCACATCGTGGGTACTTCCACCGTTTTGAAAGTTGAGAGAGGTGGAGCCAGCATCCAGAACAGCTACAACCAAGCTGCTTAACATTTTAAAAGCTCTTTAAGACAGTAAAGAATTAAAGGTAATACAAAAAAGACAGATTCAGATATAAAAAAATTCTAAATGTGTTATAGTGTTGGATAAATGTAAATAGGCTTGGGAAAGAGAAGAAAAGGAGTATAGAGAGTTTAAAAAGTAAATTGTTCAAAAAACAAAGTCTTTAAAGAGACAGAGTAAGACAGTCATAGATTAGAAGTAAAGAAAAATAAGCCACATAAAGATGAAATATACACAGAGAGTCTGGATCATGCATATTATTGTGTTTTCTTTGAAATTTTTGACTGTGAAGGAGCTAAGTAACCAATGTATATACCTTAAAGGTATCTTGACTTCAGAATTTGGGCCTAAGGATATGTTGCTTTGGAAAAGAGGTTCCAAAGTTGGGGTTAATACCTTTGTTCCATATGTAAATTTTTTATTGTGAGATTATTATGCAATACAAGGCAAATAAATGTATCACCTTGCTTTCATTACCCAGTCTGTTTTCCTTAATATTCTTAAGCTTCTATAAATATGTGTGAGTCAAAAGAATAGGAAGAGAGTTTATTAAAGTTTATTTGAAGGTATACTAAGGCAATAATGCCATTAGGTTTCCTTTACTGCCCATTGAGTTACTCAGAATAAAGGAAATGCTCGTTAAACATGTGGTCATCTCATTATTTACTGATTACTTTCAAGCTTAAACCTCCTGTGAGTTATAAATACAATAATATTTCTGTGAAATGTCCATTCATCGACCACTTCATGTGAATAGTTCTTCACCGCAATAACAAGTTATAAGTGCTCATATAAACTGGATGAGAGAAAAATTAGTGCTTGGCTACAATGGAATTTCAGACTGCTAGATTTTGTTTCCAGAAGATTTTACAAAGCCGTTATTATGTCAAAACTGAACGAGGTTTTTCTTATACTTTCATTCATCTGTCTAAACTGGTGCAAAAAACCTCAAATATTTTGTTTTCTGTGATTCTTTTTATGGATTGTAAGACACATGTCTCATCTGGCAGCAGATAAAATTATTGCTTATCTTTCTATTTTTATATCATTTAGAAATATGCATCTGTGCTGTCTTTAGCCAGAGTGTGATCTATAATGTGCATATTAAAGGATTTATGAATAAGAGTAAATTATTCTGCTATTATCAATCTAATCATTATTAATTTCATGTTTCACTGACAGATATTTTAGGATAAATAAACCAATCATTAGGTCTAGAGCAGTGGTTCTCAACTTGTGGGTTGTGAAACTTCTGAGGTTGCATATCAGATACCCTGTGTTTCATATATGCATTATAATTTATAATAGCATGATTCATAACAGTTGCAAAATTACAGTTATAAAGTAGCAACGAAAATAATTTTATGGTTGACGTCATTGCAACATGAGGAACCATAACATAATAAAGAGTTGTAGAATTAGGAAGATTGAAAACCACTGGTCTAGAGAATAATCTTGTAGTTACATATCTATTTTTGAACCAAAACTCAGACATGGTGGTCTTCAATCTGGACAGCCTTGCAGATATACCAAATATTTCTTGCTCCATAATGAACCAAAATATGGAACACTGATGATGCCGGTGACAACGTGTTAGCTAAATCCTAGACCATCTAAGGATATTTGGTCACAGACACTATTGTCACTACCATCTCCTCTACCCATACTCCTCTACTAAGCATGTCCAGTTTCCTATACAATTGGACCAGATTCCACTCTGTCTGGAAGATTCTGAAAGAGAGGGGCTGATGATGAGCTCCTCTCTTACCCATTGTTTAACCCATCCTCAGAAGCTGTGCCAAATCACTGCATGAGAAGTTGCTACAAACTTCTCTGTACACAGTTCCATAGAAAGGAATAATTTAAATTTAACCAATTGACTTAATTCAGGGGTCACATCATGTTTCCTTTCTCTTTCTAAGTCTGTGGAATTATCTGGTCCCAACAATAATAGTCCTGTTCACATTCACTTAGACTCCTCTACCACAATAACTCAGAAGCATAGATTTCCATAATTTTTTATTCAACTGGGAAATTCTGCTAATATTAAGCCCCTCCAAAGAGAAATATGATACTTTAACTTAATAAAGACTTATGACTTATTGAAAAACTCATTTGTAAGTCTATACTGAACTCATAACCACCATGTCAAACTACTCCATGCGTATTTTTTATCGAATAGAACAAGCTTGCATTTTCAGATCATTTTGTCCATCTTGGGACTGGGGACCCAGAAGCAGATTATATAAGCTGAGATGATTAAAGCAAGTAAGGTATCAGGCATTAATACTTTCCCCAGAGACATTTAATCTTTAATTCATTTTCTAACCAGGGACTATTTGGCTTTATTGAGTAGTCCTGGAAATTAAGGTAGTGGAATAATGTCAAAAATTGCTGAATTAACCCAAGAGAAATACTACCTTCCATGTTGTGCTCTTCCAAGCCTACCTCATTCTCTTACTTTACTGATGAAAGATTTTTGTGAAATGGAATCAGGAAATGCACTATTCATTAGGTAGATTCTAGGTCTAAATGATATTCTCATTCCACGTGATGACTATACAGGAAAGTTCTTATTGCTTCTATTTTAATATCTTCCTTTGTTATAAACATTTCTATAACATTTTTCTCTAGTTGGGTACACAATGAATGATCTCATTTTTGAATGGCAAGATGAGGCACCAGTACAAGTGGCTGAAGGACTCACTTTGCCTCAATTCCTGTTGAAAGAAGAAAAAGATTTGCGATACTGCACGAAACACTACAATACAGGTAGGGACTGAGTATTTTTCTCTATGATTGTGATTTCTGATCTTACAATATAAAGATTAATAAAATTGTAATGTCATGTTAATTTTAACAGTCTTAGCTCATAGAGTATAAAATGAGCAATTTCAAAATTTATGGATTCCTTCACTCACTGATTCTTGTCTTATTTGATTTGTATGAGACCAAAGAAATGCTTGGTGCTTAGTTATACTTGAAAATCCTTTATAGAACAGCACATTTGTGGGTAATGTGATGCTTATAAACATATTTCTTTATTTATATGAAAAACATTAAACTATTTTGGAAGTAAACACTGCATATGTTAACAAAAGGACTTGCTTTAAATAATGACATCATTTCCATATTTTCATGCATTCTAAAACATATTTTACTATTTATTTTAATATTGTTATGAATTCATATTTTCAGTTACTTTTTGGACTGATAGAGGAACCTAGTGTCTTGAGTAGATATCATTTATAACAATTAACACTAAGTATTAAGAAACTCAATGTGGTATTTGTACCCTTATGAAATCTATGCTCTTCTCCTAACTCTTGTGGGCTATTCCCATAAGCCTATCCCAACGATGAATGCCATTAAACTACCCACAAGTCAAGCTTTCCCCCAATGAGATGCATATATGGTCGATGCTATTATGCTAACATCAGCTGTAACTTTTACCATGTCATTATGGTAAAGTATGATTCATTGTGACCTCAGCTTTTTCCATAATTGAGAGCTATGTTTTCCTCCTATAAAGCCCCTAGTCTCCCTTATCTCCTTAACTGACTCACAATATCTAATTTTCAATTACTCTTTTCAACTCACAGATGACTTATGAGTAAGTTCAAGATTAACAACTAAGCATAAAAGAGCAGGCAAGTCAATGGCAATGCCTCTGCCCATTTGTCTAAGGACAAAGAAACTGATAACTTCTTTTAGAATATGTTGAAAAGAACTCTAGATGTGCTATATAGCAGTACCCTAGTTATCTAGGACTATGCTCACAGACTACCATAAATTTGGTAAATTAAAGCAGCAGAATTTGATTGTTTCATAGCTCTAGAAGTTAAATACAAAAAAAAAAACAAATCAAGTAACAGCAAAACTATGTTTACTCTGGAGGCTCCTACAAAGGTTCCTTTCCCAACCTTTCCTTAGTTTCCTATTTCTGACAACTTTTGGTATTTATCGACTCACAAATACATCACTTTAGTTTCTTTCTCCATAGTCACATGCTGACCTCTGCATGCATCTTTGTCTCTGTAGCCAAATATCTCGCATCCTCTAAGGGCATCAATGATATTAGAGTAGGGTCCCATTGATAAAGAATTGATTATAACTTGATTATATCTTCAAGTCAATTGTTGGTAAATAAATTCACAGATTCTCCGAGGATGTGAATTTTGGAAAGACCCCTTCAACACAGAGCAACAGACAATCCTGTAGACATCATCTCAGAGAGAATTTTGACCATAGAAGGTCAGGAGACTCATCTTAGCAGAAAGTACATTAACATACTTTTATATTTCAGCTTACATTTATGAGTGTTTACTTCAAGCAATTAGTTGGATAGGAGTTTTTTTTTTAGAAGACATGGGTGTCTAATATTTGTATAATATAAGAGATGAAAGAATATCCAAAGTATCACTGCTCACAATTAAATAGAATCATCTGGTAATGTCTTCATTCACATATGTGACTAATTGGTATCACTCTAGAGACTTCCTTTTAGTATCTCCTAACATGCAAGATTCTTATCTTAATTGTTTTCTAATGTAGGTTCATATACTGTATAAGCAAGTCTGAAAATAAAAGAAAAAAGAATATGAAAAAAATCCTCAGTGATAGATGCCCAGTTTTACAAGGAAATAAAACTATTGAAGTGGTTAATTATTTCAATATAGATGAATTGCATAGCTTGGCAGGGGGTGATGGTACATGCTGTTAATCCCAGCACTTGGTAGGCAAAGATCATCATCATGAGTTTGAGGCCATCCTGGTTTAAATAACAAGTTCCAGACCACTCAGCAGTCACATCTACATAATGAGATTATAGGAAAACAAAACCAAAAGCAACAACAATCGCAACAACAAAGCCTAAATTGCACAAATCTAGAAGTTTACCTACTTCTGTGATCTAGCCTATGTGATTTCCTCTAATATCTACCTTTTTCCCCTGCTATTGCTTAGCATGTCCATCTTGTTATGTGTAAGTGATCATTTCCTCTCTTCACTTTGGTCCAACTCTAATTTTTTCCCTTCTTAACCACACAAATTATGCATGTATGCACAAACACAGAAATAGTATATATATATGACTACATTTATATGTACATCTATGTACAATCCTAATATTTGCATATATATATATATGATTTCATTTTCCAGCCTAGATATATTTATAAAGTGTTTGTAAAATAAATCCACACTGAAAGCTTGTGTTTTTCATGGGAACCACATGAACCCTAGAGAACTTACACAAATGATAAGTAATAAGTACTACTTTTGTCATGAGATTACTTAATGGATTAATATTGATATAATAAAAACACTTCAATTAGTCTTTATTATTCTTTAGAGTGAAAATTAAAATTTTATGGTTAATAGTGCTTTAAAAATCAAAATGTTTTCAGATATTGCAGTAATCTTTAATCGTTCCATTGATAACTGAACAATCATGTGTGGTTTGCACATGGTTCTGATTGGTGTACATTAAAAAGTGTACCCCATTGTCCCCAGAACTTACAAACTACTAATAAGGATTTAAAGTCTGTACCCTCCAAAGGCTGTACCCTTGCCTCATTTCCACCATTACTAAGGTGCCCACCACATTAATAGGAGCTCTGCAAGGGAGACTCTCCTCAACACACACTAGAAGTTTTCCTAGTCATGCCTTTTGATATCTTCCCTCCGTGGTCATATCAGAGAATGATTCTTAAAGAGCAGATGAGCTTTCTGACATCATCCTGCTCAAAATAACAGACAAGAAAACCAAGAATCAAATCACTTAAAAGGCCATTTATTTAAAGAACAATAACAAAGCAGTAGCAATAAATGAGTAGAAGTAGAAACAGTGGATAAGCAGACAAATTCATATGATGCTGAGTAAAATATTTATAACATTTGCAGAAAGAGATATATAACAGAGACATAAGGCATGCATTATACAGTAAATGTAACTATTTTCAGTGTGTTCTAAATTTATCTCAAAAGTTATTAATGCAACATAATTCATATTTAGTTTCTTGTAGTATTATTTATGAATCCACTCCTCATCATTTGCATTTATCTCTTAGCACTCAAAGTGTAAAGATCTCTGAAACGAATAGCAGCTGACTAAATAAGCATATGAACGTTCCAGAAACGCAAAATATAGATAACCTTTACATAATAAACATGCATTGTTCTATACACCTCAGAACAAGTGTTAGAAACTGAAAAAAAACAGCTCTTTGACTACTTTGACAAGCATGAAAAGCTATTTGAACATGAAAATAGGATTGCATACTATTTCTTGAAACAGTTCACTCCCTTGTCACATTGCTTTCAGATGAAAACAGAAAGAAAGAAATCTAAACTAAAAGACAAAATCCAGTTTGAATGTATCTCTTTAATTTGGTGGAAATTCTTACGGTAAAATTATTATGAAAATTAAGTCATGTTGGATGGCATAATAAAACCTGACTTTAATTGTTACATTTATTTTATGAACATCTAGGAAAGTTTACATGCATAGAAGTGAGATTCCATCTTGAGCGGCAAATGGGCTACTACTTGATCCAGATGTATATTCCCAGCCTTCTGATTGTTATTCTATCTTGGGTCTCATTCTGGATTAACATGGATGCAGCCCCAGCTAGAGTAGCTTTGGGCATCACCACTGTTCTTACTATGACCACACAGAGTTCTGGATCTCGGGCTTCCCTACCAAAGGTAAGTGTCCTGTGGCCACATGCATGCAATGTGTACATAAAAATGCTGTTTTCAGCTGGGCAGTGGTCGCACATGTCATTAATCCCAGCACTCGGGAGGCATAGTCAGGCAGATTTCTGTGAGTTCGAAGACAGCCTGGTCTACAAGAGTTAGTTTCAGGACAGGCTCAATAGCTACGGTGATGCCCTGTCTCGAAAAACCAAAAACCAAAACAAACAACTACAACAAAAATTGTTGTCAGATTTCTCAAAAATTAGTTCAATATATTCATCATTGATTTTTAAAACATTAAATCTTGTAAAATTAAGCAATTGAAGGAAAATATTCAGTAAATCGCTGATAATCTGCTACATACATAGTGTATAACAGTTTCCTATTATTGAAATGTCAACACTCATCACATGCATAATGGAATTTTTTGTATCTGTATTTTTAAACACTTAAAATATATTGAAAAATTATTTAAATTGATATACATAGTAATTTCAATGCTAGAATAATGCATACATATGGTCACATTTATACATACAGGTAATGTTTTTATATTATTTTTAACATATATTTGGAACATAAACTGAGACACTGATATCTGTATGTGTTGGTAATGTATTATCAAATTGCTTCCAGACAAACATTACAGAGATTACTCTCAATCAAGAACTGTATCAGATTTCCTAGTGCTAGAGTCTGGTTCCCATTATCTTGTGCTCCTTTCTCTAACTCCTAAGCAGCTGTAGGTCAATAGGGAAGAGTGCTTATCCAAGTCTGTAATTTGAGTGCATTTGAATCACCCAGAACTAAGTCATTTACTTTAAAAGGTTTATAAAAGTTTTAATACTGCTCTTGATAAGATAAAATAAAAGATAAGTATGAGGTTCTTTTCATCTATGAAACCAGATAGAAATAGAAAATTTTCTTCTTATAAGCTTATTTCTAAGAAGTGCCTATTAACTAACGTAGTGGTTCTTAACCTTCCTAATGCTGCAACCCTTTTGTATGGTTCCTCATGTTGTGGTCACTCACAAACATAAAGATATTTTGCTACTACTTCATAACTGTAATTTTTCTACTGTTATGGAACATAATATAAATATCTGATATGCAGAACATTGAGACTCCCAAAAGAGTTACTACCCAAAGGTTAAGAAGTGCTAATCTAAAGAATCCCTTTAAAGTTTCCAACACATTTTAACTTAACTAATATAACCAGAATCCATCCATAGAAAACACTAAAGGGACTGTGTTTATATTATACGTTTATAATTTATCTCTAGTAGCAGGTACAACATCAAATGTTCATGATAAGCTAATATTACTTTATTATGTTGAAGTTCCTCATTTTAAGAAAAATAATATGTTATTGTGTTGGAAATAAATTTAATTTAGGACTTATAATAGAAGCAGATTATTAAATAGAAGGATAAAAATAGATCATTAATTTATGATAATTGCTTAGTATTTAACATAGGCTTTATGCTAGTACATCTCCAGTAAAATAAAAGAAGCTTGGAAATTCATCAAGTCTCAGACAAAAGAATCTTAGAATATATTTAGGCAGTTCCTTGAGATTCCTCTCTGACAAGATCAATTGGATTGGCCTTTGTAATGCCATACTAAGTTAAGTACATCATAGCCCCAAACAAGAAGGCATACATGATCCATTCATCAGAATTCAGAACTATTTTTCACTTTGTCAGTACATACATCAATTGGTAAAAATAGGTGTCATGTATTTTCTATTGACAGCAGAGGTTTAAGATAGTTTACATTTATGAGTGCTTCCTGCACCATGGGATTATTGTAAATGAGCAAAAGAAAAATGTTAATAATTAAAGGGTCAAATCCTGCACAGCATCATAGTTCTTCATAACAATTAGATTTATCAATAGCAGTAGGCAACCTGAAGAAATTTTAAGGTGAGTGATCCCTCTAACTTTGTATGAGCATGAGAAAAGAAGAGTCGAACTCTATAAGTGGAAAGAACCCAGAGCCGCTTAGAATAGCCCACTGTCCATTGTGGTCTACAGTAGCAGATATAAGGATAATAAATAGATCTGGAAAGTAGGCTTGTTTGAGAATTTTGGAGGTGAAATGAGGTGTGCTTAGGTATGGCACATTGCAGAGTCAAAGAAAGGCAGAAGTCCAGGGCAGTCTACAGATTTGTGATAGGCCAGTTGTTTCCAGCACAGGATGACGGAGGAGAGGTGGCTTACGGTTAATTTGACTTTGGTGCATTCGTTAGGCTGAACTTCCAAAGTCTAAGAGCTCCAGAAATCTGGGCCTCTGATTCCTAAGAGTAAACTACAGAAATAGGAAAAAGTAAAATGAGTCTGTGATTGGTCTTCTTCCTTCAGCTAAAAATTTAGCCAAGTTATTCGAAGACTTCACTCTTCCTTCTTAGTTTCCCTTGATCCATCTCCAGCCATGTACAAAATAAGTCCATTTGCTAAAAGGTAAAACTCATTTATCTAAAGACTTTCAAATGCAAATCCCACCACTGCATTATCAATTTTCAAATATGGAAACGCTTTCAAATATGGAAAAGGACATTAAAAATTAAAAGGGATGGAGATACAGAGGAAGGAAAATTCTCAGGCAGAGTTTCTATGTGGATTCTTCCCACACATCTTTACCACACTAGTTTTCTTATTTATAAAAAGCAGCTACACATAAAAGGGAAAAGAACACTTGAAAGTCTAATGATAACTAACTAATTAAATTTATCACAGAGGCTCAGAAGCCTCTGGTCCACACAGATTGCAAATGCAAGACTAAAGGGTACTTAAGAGTTGAGAGACAGTTCCTTGAAAATAATATTTCAGTAACTTTCCTCTCTCTCTCTCCCTCTCTCCTCTCTCTCTCTCTCTCTCTCTCTCTCTCTCTCTCTCTCTCTCTCCTTTTGGTTCAGTTTGCTTGTGACACCCACCAGAAGAAGCTTTATGAGAGGATGAAGCATCTTTTACACATTTTCATCCTCAGAACCCAACATTGCACATGTGTGTCTACTAAGTACCACATGCACATTTAAACAACATGAGCCTTTCAATGATTTACTCAATACTTGGTTTTAAAAAGCAAATGAGTGTGCCATTTTCACATGTCTGATATAGGATGAAAATTCAGCTGTGTTAAACTTTACTTCTGCTTCTCTCTGTCTTACCCCAGAGTACCACACAACTAATGAAAAGGAATTTAAAGCTCGTGGTTATTTGCCTTACGGTGTGAGGAAAACAATATTCCTTGGAAAATGTAAAAATCGTTTCATTTCCAATTATAGAAGTAACTATAGCTAATATAAACTGAAAGTGAAGTATTATGTTTTCTTAATACTTTGATTATGTTTGCATACAGATGATTTGAGGGTCATTTAAGTTAAAGGGATAAAAGATAAGAATGGAAGGAGGTATATTTACTGTTAGTTACTTTAAATTAATTAGTAAACACTCTTAATGGTCTAAAAAGTACTCAGTGGATTTAAATAGCAAGTTAAATATCTGTGGCAATATAAAAAGGCTGAGGGGAGATTACAGTAATCAGACTTTCTTATTATTATAACCATAGAAAGCTACTCCAACCAGCAGGTTTTGTCCTTATTATTTAAATGCAACAAGTCTGCAAAAAATATGACACATGTGGGTTTATTTTGGCTTTATTATTCTAACATAATATCCCAAGCTGAATTTTCATTTTATGATAAACTATTTGAGGCAAACAAAATTCTCAATACAATACTCATATTTTTTACTTTAATAATATAAATAATATTATATACATGCTAATTTTTGAAAAGAGAAGAAAGAAAACTGAACAAAAAATGAAAGGATCATTTACCCAAAACACTATAATTAAATACATTTTATATAATGCATATTAAGCTAAAATATTTTAATGCTAATAGAGAAATACCTTATGAATACAGTTTACAAGCATGGATGGGACCTATAAGGATGAAATGATGGTCAATTCCAGTTGTCCTTCATCTTGCTACATTTACTAGGCTTACTGGATCTTAAAAATGAAATTCACAGTTTAATAAACATTTTCTCTCTACTTGACATATAGACAGAGCTGCTGTATATTTTTCAATTTATTTATTTTTATTTTTGAGGTAATAATTACAGCATTTTCTCCTAATCTTTCCTCCCATATACCTATGCTCTACAGTTTCTTTCAATTTCATGGCCTTCTTTCAGTGATTGCTATTACATGCATATATACATATGTATATGCACATTTGTATAGATTTTCTAAGCTTAAGAGAAGTTCCAAAGTTTGTATTTTCGTAACAGCACTATATAAGGATTCATGATAAATCTGCTTAAAAAGCAAAAACTGCATATGCAATTTTGAGACTACTTTTTATCTAAGAATTTTCTTTATACTGTACTGAAAACATATATGTGTGTATACATATACATACATGCATACAATATATATGCATACATACACATTATATATATACATACATACACATACACACACCAAAACCGTATTTATCAACTTCCTAAAGGATAAAAAGAGACAACTATACCTTGGTTGAAAGACTTTGACTCAAAACTAGGTACTTAAAGAGCTCTTATAGGCATCATCTGTCTCCAAGATTCTACTTTGAAGTCATAAATAACACTCTTAGACACCTGAGCACAAGGAATGAGCTTGAAAGATCATCACTATAAGTAGGCAGCTAGTATGCAAAACCTCCAATATGTAAAACAGGAGCCGGGAGTCACATGCTTAATTTCACTTCAGACGAATAGGTTAAAAGTTAATAGCTTATGCATGCCAGGAAGTCTAATGGCCTCCTCTAAGGAAAATCTCCAGTGACATCTAGATTTATTTTACACTTTCATGTAGCTGTCAGACAACGTATGTCATGCCCTATAGGAGGTATGCAGTAAAGCTCTGATAACTAAAAGTGGGATCAGAAATAGTTGTGACCATCACAATCCTTTGGTCTTTTCCTGGTGGCACTTTCCTGTGGTGCCTGACAGGATGACTCTTGTCACTTGAAATAATGCAACTCAGGACAAAAGCCTTCTCCATTGCATCTTAGCACTTAAAGAGAAAAGCTTTATGCACATGACAAATACTGAACAAGAAGCATCGTGCACTTTCCTACAGGCTTACATCTATTTAGAGTGAATGCAACATCGGTGCAACCCCTGAGAGTAACCCTCCAGGGCGACGGCTAAAACCCTAGGATGTCAAACTCCAAGCATATCTCGGTGTCATTACTGGCTACTGCCTAGTGCTCTCCTCCAGTGTTTCCCATACCAACTCCATTTGTGTTACCTTACAACTTTACAGCACTGTTTATTCTTTCTATTTTTTTAATCCTTTCATCTCTCACATTAGATAACATTAAATATATTTCAGGTTAATATTTCTCTTATAAGCATTAGAAAATGTAAACGTTTTAAGCAGGATCTGACATCATAATGAATAAGCAAAACAATTAAGTAAAATTCAGAGATCAGCGATAAAAGACCCCAGAAAACAAAACAACACTCAAGCAGACAAATTCCCAGCATGTTTTGAGAAACATATTTTTCTGAGTGCCTGAGTCACTTGCTTATTCAACAGTCAAACTTATCCATCACGGTTCACTTGACGTTTCTGGAACTGGGGAAATCTACAAAGATGGATTGCCATTAGAGGAAGAACAAATTAACTTACCCAAGGCATATACTGAAATTTTCTGTGATATATATTTCTTTTTTAAGGAAAGCAAATTTAGATTGAAAAAAATTGACAATACAATCACTCTTAAATGACCCATGGAAATTTGCCTTATAGATAGATGTCTACATGCAGGCTTAGGCTGGGTTCTGCTTTAATCAATGTCCTATTCTAAAATTTAAGCTTTTAAATGCATCTAGATTTTATATGTAGAAATTATGGATGTGCACCAGTCTAACTAATAATAACTAGCAAGCCCAATCCAATATATCATAATCCATTAATACATTGTATCTGTGAGCTTCTGCACAGGAATTTGATGAACTCGTGGTAATGCTTTTGACTATCTTAGTAGATTACTGTAAAGTCCTGTGTCTAGGCTGGCCTCTTAACCTTAGCATATGGTTCCATATCTACAAAAGAGTTCCTCCAGTGTGCTTGTCAGACAACAAAACCCAAAAAAAAATGGTTTTGAGCGGTATTATCAAAATCTTACACAAGGATACCACACTTATGAACTACCATCCAATGACAGATACAGCCTACCACTCATGACCAGAGAGAACAAATGAAGTGATTTCAAGACTAAACACCATAAATAAATGATCCACGGAAACAGGGACGAGCACCATAGAAAAGTGATCTATGCTAAACATGCTCTTCTTTCTCTTCCTTTGTCTCTCCTTTCCTCTGTCTCTTTCTCTTTCCCTCCTTCTCTCCTGCACCCTCTCTCCTCCTCTTCTTCTCTTCTATTTCCTCACCCTCCTCTCTGAAGCTATATGGCTCAAACAAAGTCATTTCATGGGTAAAATAGCATGGAGCCCTTCTGCATTTATTCTCTGTCTTTAGACAGTTGTGCTCCTGTGATTGACAAGTGCTCCCTGGCAGCAATTCTGTGACTCTAGTTTTTGTACTGACTTAGGACTGATTTACTATGCTTTAGCTGACAGTATGAATTCAGAAAACTCAGCTCCTTTCCAGGCACCGACCCCATTCAGCCACTGTAATTGTTAGCTTCTTTCTAGAAGGCACTGTGTTTGGCTCTTCAGTAAAGCTTCGCTTATATTATCATCCTAAAGTATTCAAAATATTATAACTTCTGAGCTAATAGGCCTTCTTACATTTGTTCCAGAATGAAACATATTAAAACAACTCCTCTGAGTCCTTCTTTCTCTTGTGCAATGCTGTGTCACTCCCTCTGAGCTTCCCCTTCCAGGTACCTGGAAACCTTGACAGTTTGTTTTAAGTTGAGACTGACTTTGAGTAGTTCTGGTTGCTGAATTTTAACCAAAATGACCCATGCCCCCTCAAGCCTGTACCATTAATCACCCAACGTGACAACTATAAGTGCCCTGCATTTCCTCCACTACTGTGTCATAAGAATTATAGTGACGGCACACCTCCAGGACCACATTTAAACAAAAGTGAACATGGCAAATGTTATTTCCAGTCAGTGAGACTTTGATTCTCTCTATTGCAATATTACATATTGCATCATAGGTGTATTCCCTTCAAGTCAACTTCCATTATATTATGTTTTAAAGTTTGAAACATAAAGAAATTTGTACTTAGGCAAGCTCCCCAAATATGACTTCTCTCTAAGACCAAGGTGACTTGGTTCTGTTTATGATATACAAACTCATAAAGAATGATAAAGTTCAGTCACATATGTTTTTATCTAATAGTAATGTAAATTGTCTCTGTTTTCTAATTATAACTCTAAGCAGTATAAGAAATGCACAGTATTTCTGAAATATGGATGTAAGTACACAGAAAATATATTATAAACTTTAAAATATTTCTATTAATTCCTTGAGAATTTCAAACATTGTACTTAGATCAAATTCACCCCTCATTCATTACCTTAACTCCTCACACATCTGTCCCTATTACCATGTCCCATCCAACTTTATGCTATTTTTTTCTTTTTTCAATTTTTAAATATTTTTTGAGATTATAATATAATCACATCATTTCCCCCACATACCCTTCTTCACAAGTTCCCATTCCCTTCCCTCTCTCTAACCCCTCAATATACCCTTCCTTGCTCTTTTTCAAGGTCTTAAACCCTACATCGTGACATTTTTTCAACAATCCACCGAGACCAGTTTGTGCTGTTCGCATGCTCTTGGGCGTGGGGTAATTCACTGGAGTGTGGTCAGCCTGCCAGCAACTATCAATTTAAAGAAAACTGACTCTCACTTCCCCAGATGCCCTCAACTATTCATAGTGCCACAATTAGGGTATAGGTTCATGATTCATTCTCCCTTCTCAACAGAATGATGACTGGCTTGATTTTGTGCAGACAACCACATTGTTAAGAGTTCATAAGTGCAGTGGCCCTGCACTATTCCATACTGTACCCCACACCCCGACCTTTCCTCTAACAATCTGAAATCATCCCTCAGCCTTGAGGACTGGTAATATAGATGTCCCATTTATGGTTAAGCATTCATCTAATACTAAACATTAGTTATCAAGCTGACAATACCTCTCTAGATTAATATAAATTCAGTAGACAGTGATCTCCTTGATCCTAAGTATTTTAAATACCTTGCTACATTTTATGTAATCAGGGGAACTCTTCAATGTATTTTGAAGGATAAAATGTTTCTCTGATTTTAAGTTTTTATTCTTCTGATCAAAAGACATTTTCTTTCTCTCTAGTAAAACCTGGACCCCATGTCCTTTCTCACAGTGTCTGGTAGAAGATATAGTCTGAGTTTAAGATCAAAGCTAACAAACATGAAAGCACTTTGATTTTTAACTGTTTAGGGAAAAATTAAGGATGAAAGTTTTGACAAAAAATGAATTTCAACTTACAGTGTTGTTCTTAATTTGTAGTTGATCTAAAAGGAAGGTAATAGGATAATAGCCATGTTTATGTTCTCCAGAGGTAGGTTAATTATATTCAAATCTTAACAATTCTAAGTGGTAGCTCTGTGATATACAGCAGGCATTTCCCTAGGCCTCCATGCTGCCTCTACGATGAGGAGCTTTGCCTCTGCTGTGAAAAAGGCAAAGGAAGGTAGTGAAAAGAACTATTCTGTTATGAACCTTTAAGGACAATTTCCTGAAAAAGTAGCTCTTGCTGATTTCTGAAAGATAAACTGGAATAACTCAGTGGAAATATTCCAGATAAAGGTAAAGGTAAGTAAAAAGCTCCTAAGGCAGGAAGAAAGGACGGTCTTTTTGGCTGCTCTCAGTTTCCAAATATTCAAAGAAGGGAATGGTAGATAGGACCTAGCAAGAAAGCGGCAAACACCAATGATTAACACAGCCCCAGAGAGGACCTTATCCAGAGGAGTTTCCTTTGCCCAGTCATTCTTCCATCATTTCATATTTCCTTTACGAGAATTCTCCTGTTAACTTATTACTTACTTAGTTTTCTATGCATTCCTTACTTAATTGCTTCGACATAAGCTCCATTAGTCATCTCTAATTTCTATAATACAAAAAATAGAACCTGGTTAAAATCATTGGCATTTAATAAATATTGGATGAAAGTGGTAAAAACAAAATGGATGATTTTGGTAAGAAAGGTAAGCTAGAGCCTCATAGCAAAGTGTGTTGGGTTTTTTTTTTTTGCCCTAAAATAGATTTAAGATTTTAAATTCATGATGAAAAAATAGGGAGTTTTAACTTGATGTTATAAGAATTGCCCTTTTAGAGAAAATCTCAAAAAAGCTTAGTGGTTAAGAACACTTACTCTGTCAGAGGACCTGGTTCAATACTCAGCATCCACATGGCAGCTCAAAACCATCTGTAACTCCTATTCTGGGGAATCCAATGCCATTAGAGGCCTTCTGACAAGGAGAATACAAGACCTGTGGGATCCTGGTTGAAGGCCATTAGCAAGCGAGAGACTGACTGGACCAATGGTTATTGCCAGACTGCCAGAGTCAACGGAGAATGCTAAAGGAGCACTGTGATTTACAGGGATGAGGCTTGAAACATGAGACAGCTGGCTATAGAGGGCACAGGCTGGGATATTTTCAGGAGTATTAATTAACATATATGATGAATAATCAAATGTATCTGAGCCAAATTCCACACTTTTAAAGGAAGATGTGACATAGAGAATAGCAAAGGTTAGAACAAACCCTAAGGTGTTGAAATAGAACCAGAGATATTAGTGTGTATTCATGTTTGATAGATGGATGGATAAATGGATTTATAGACAGATAAAAAATAGGCAAGCAGATACATTAAATAGACAGATGGACAGACAGACAGATGGACAGACAGACAAAGAAAGATAGATATAGCGATTCAGTCTCTCTCTCTCTCTCTTTCTCTCTCTCTCTCTCTCTCTCTCTCTCTCTCTC
>LOEQ01003099.1:97987-117320 GCA_001685075.1 Bramus lutescens | reverse complement strand
TGTGTGTGTGTGTGTATTTCCCAGCTTTGTTAATTTACAAAAAGGGGGAATATGAATCAGATCAACCAAAGCAGTGCATGGTGTGAGCATGAGATAAACATTTTGTAGCAAAGTTCAATACTCACTATATTGACACCCTGACCTTCATTTCTAAAAGGCCCTTCTTACTAAAGAATTATTTCTTACAGAATACAGAGTTGACTCAGTGGGTCAGGGTAGATTCTGCTGTTACAGCGGACCAGAGTTTTATTCCTAGCATACCTCAGTCAGTGCACAGCCAAGTGTAATTCCAGTGTCAGGGTTATCTAATGCCTGTGGTCTCCTCAGGTACCTGTACATCCACACATACACATATCTACACAGAGGTTAAAAATCAATAAAAACAAATCTTAAAGGCTAGAAGGAATAATTTCTTAAAAAGGGGGTTGACTTAAAGATGAAAAGAGAAACATTGAAAAATAAACTTAACACATCTTCTGTCATTAAAAAGTAAATGGTAAAGCAATAATGGAGACTTGTTAAAAGTGATCTTGTGAGCCTCAAAATGAACAAAATGTGCTACAATTGAAAGATTTCTCATAGTAGGTATCTCAATAATAAATATACATGCATAAGATCAAATAAGTATAGATAATAAGAGAGTGATCACTAAAAATGTAGATAATGATAAAATTAGACCAGGTCAAACCAAATCATCAAGAAATGTAAAAATTCAGAATAAATTTTGGGAACTAATAGCTGGAGATCAAATCCAAGATTTCATGTATGCCAAATACATGTTCTACACCAAAACTGAATCAGCATAATTTCAGAACATTACGCTCAGGAGGAAATCAATCAGTACTTTTAAAATCTAGAAACCTGGAAGACCTCACCATAGCCAAATGAGCAACACTTTGTGCTCCCTGCTATAATACACAGTGAAGAATGGATGCGATACTTTAATAGGACATTACTAACAGACAAAAACGAAAATTTATGAAGAACATTCTGTAAAATAGCTAGCCTTGACTCATTAAAACTACTGCTAACACCAAAGCCAAGGAAAGATTGAACAAATGTTGCAGAGTGCACACTAGTGAGGCCTGAAACTAAAGAGAAACAAGTCACCTTTTATTGACCCTGGGTTGGAAGAAAAGGGCATATTTAAATTAAATTAAATTAAAATTAAAATTAAAATGGTATTCTTAGGATAACTGATATAATGGGATCAGGACATTAGGATTAGAAAATAGCTTTCCTAAGTGTCTAATTGCTAATAGTGTTGACTGTATAGCAAATTACATTCAGAGAGCGCAATAGTGAGGAAACTGACATAATTTGTACTATATATATGATATGAATATATATACACATAGATGCTTATCATGGTAAATGTACTCAGATTAGCAGCTTAGAAAATAAGGGATTCTTTTTGCTATTCTTAAGGGGTACCTATGAAAAATTTTGAACTAGAGAACAAGTAAGATTTACTGAATTATTTATAGAATAAAATTATTGCAAAGTAAAAAAGAAATAACAAAAATATAATACTTAAAAGTTAACATTGTTTTATGCATGCATATATGTATGTATATTTATTTATTTGTTTAAGCATAACTTCAAGCATTAATAATGTGTCAGATTTGGGGTACCTGGTCTTATGTTGAGGTCTCTGATCCATTTGGGGTTGTGTTTTATGCAGGGTAATAGAGTCTCTTTTCATTCTTTCACGTGTAGACATCCAGTTTGACTAGCACCACTTGCTGAAGATGGTGTTTTAACTCCAGTATGTAATTTTTAGATTCTTTGAAAAAAAATCGGTGTCCTTAGGTATGTGGAGTTAGATCAAGGCCTTCAATTTGATTCCTTTAATCAACATATTTTTCATGCCAATATCCCCTTGTTTTTCTGACTATAGTTCTGTGGTAGAACTTGAGATCAGGGATGGTGATACCCACCATCAGTTCTTTCATTGTACAGGATTATTTAAGCTTTCCTGGTTTTAGTTGTTTTTTGGTTTTCATATGAAAATGAAGATTTTTTTAATTTTTTGAAAAAATTGTGTTTAAATTTTGATAAGGATGACATTGAATCTGTAGACAGATTTTGATTGGATGGGCATTTTCACAGTATTAATCCTACTGATCCATACACATGGGAAATCTTTCCATCTTCTGATGTCTTCTTTAATTTCTTTCTTCATTGTCTTAAAGTTTTTATGGCACAAGTCTTTCACTTGCTTGGTTAGAGTTATCCCAAAGTATTTTTCAGGCTATTGCAAAAGGTATTATTTTCCTGATTTCTTTCTCATTCTATTTAATATTTGTATATAGAAAAGCTATTAAATTTTATGGGTTAATTTTGTATTCTGGTACTTTACTGAAAGTATCAGCTTTAGAAGTTTTCTGGTGGAGTTTCTGGGTCTTTTATGTCTAAAATCATATTATCCACAAATGAAGATAATTTGACTTCTTCCTTTCCTATTTGTATCCCCTTGATAATGTTTTGGATATAGAATATTTCTTCTTTCTTTGCTTCTTGTGTTTGAGTTTATGTTCGGCTTATAAATAATAGCAAAATACATTCAAGTCCTACAATTATGACAAATATATAAAATTTACAAAAAAATCTTGGAAGTTATTATTGAATAGATTGTTTTCATTTATTTTTCTAACTGATTTATAATCTATATTCAGAACCAAAAAATACTATCAATTTTGGTTTTGAAGGCAGAAGCAACCAAAGTAAACTTTTTTGCTTATTTATTTATTTATTTGGCTTGCTCTTCTCTCCGGGCCAGGTTTCATATGTCAAAGCTATTGATATTTGGATGGCAGTATGCCTCCTTTTTGTGTTCTCAGCACTATTGGAGTATGCAGCAGTGAATTTTGTATCAAGACAACACAAAGAGCTTCTGAGATTTAGAAGAAAGAGAAAGAATAAGGTAAGCAATTACATTTATTGGGTTTAATGGGATACCAACTTTTAGTGTGTAGTGGCTTTTGTGTATAATCCAAATATACATGAGGTAAACTTGGACTGGGAACTAAGTGAAATGATATTCTCTCATTTTTGTCCAGTTGAAAGGATGTGTAAAGATTTTTCAGGGAAAATTATAGTATTGAGTTATACTTATGTATTATATCTGATGACATAAATGCTTTATTGAGGTCATTAATATATTTCCAGGAACAACATCGTTTATGCTTTAATTGATAAATATCCATCTCCTACTTGCAATGCTAGAGTATTTCCAATGACATCACGTAATAAAGACATCAGATTTATGTATAAAAATTGTTATCTGAGCTAATTGGTTGTTTCCATAAAATGTCATGAAAGTATTAATATCACGAATTTACGTAGTGTAGTTTCTTTTTATATGAATTTTCATATTTAAATATTTTTGTTCTGACACCCTGTGGTAAATAAACCAAGTGCTAATATTATCTTGCTAATAGTTGATCAAAGATGAACCCATAAGAAAATGCATTTGAAGCATCATTAGGCAGTCATAGAAGGCTGTGGAAGTACCATGCTAGCTGGATTTGGTTGTGTAAAATGTGTTTGCTCCTCTGTTAAAACCTGCTAAGGCATCTTTCTTTATGAAAAGTATGATTTTGAGTAACCCTCTTTCCTTTATAATAACAGAATTTCTCTCAACAGTAGATCTATGGTTTACTTATTACCTTGTAAATTAAATGTGCCAAATTAAAACTTAAAGAAAAATCTTTGCTCAACACAACACTGTGAGAATCACATATAAAAGTATTTCCACAGTCCTATATACTGAGGTATTTAAGCAAAACATAAATCTTAAGGACAATGGTCTGGCTTAAATGGTAAGAAGTTTTAATAATTTTTAAATACTCAGTGATTTGTGAATTCTTTGGTACTTAAATTATTATTAAACATTTTAAAACAAAAGATGTTGATCTCTCAGCTGAAGTACACTTAATATTAAAAGTATTCTAAGGCAAGTGACTTCTAAAACTTATCTCAAACCTTATAAACATCCACAAACGAATGCAGGAAAGGAACATTAACACTGAGACAGTATTTTGTTGGACATAGAAAAAAACCTTGATTTTCATCTGATAAATTTTTAGAAAGAGAAAGCTATACCATTCATATGTTGAACTATATTGTGATAAGGAGAATAACTTTCATATTGTCCTTCCACCTTCCCCTGGCCTTGGTCATTTATGTTTTGTCCTCCCTTTACTCCACTCCTTTCCCCTCCTCACCCTCCTAGTCTCCTTCCTCTTCCTGTTCTTCCTCCACCGCCTGTCTCCTCCCCTTCTCTTCATTTTTTACCACCCCATTGTGTCCTCCTCTTTTCCTGCTTCTCCTTTACCCTCTCTCCTCATCACTTCTCTCACACAGACTCTTGCCACACTTTCTCTCCTTTGTCTTAAACTGACCAAAACACTGTAACAGAACCAAGGCTTCACAGGGTTTAAGCACATGCCTTTCTTTCCTGTTGGTGACTGATACAGTTTTCCAATCCTTGTTTGCTATAACTGGGGCAATACTCAGTTTCCGTATCATCAGTATTTAATTTTACACTTCCTTTTTCTATCCTTTCTAGTGTAGCATGCTTCAACCATAGGCTACCTAGACTAGAAATGAGAAGTATCATTCATATGTTGTCAAATAGGAAAAGGCTGCTGTCTCATAGTCATTGCACATGAAACATCACCGGATAACGAACTAGACCATAAATTTAGATATTCAATTCTAATTCCTCTTTTCAAGGGAAAGTTTTTGACTGAAGTGCCTCTTTATTCCGTTTTACCACATGAAGGAGTGAGATAAAAATATTTGATGTACTTGATGTCCATTACTCTTTAGCTCACAGCAAAGATGCAAAGATTAGTATGTTCAGAATGTTGTGTGCCAGGAAAAGTTAGAAAGAAATATAAGAGTAATAATGGTTTCATGTTCTCTCATCACTACCTGAACTATTCATCAGCATATGCGAGTAAAGATAATTAAAATGTAATGCAGAACACAGCCACTAATTTTTGATTCAATACTTTTTGATAGGTACTTTGCATCTGTAAACACCAATGAATTGATACAAATGTATGCTAAAATGGTGTATGTGATTAAAATCAATTGTGTAATTATACGTGATTTGATTCTCTGGTTTCTCAATCCTTCTTGGTCCACTTTACCTTCCCACAGACAGAAGCTTTTGCACTGGAGAAGTTTTACCGTTTCTCAGACACGGTAAATTGACTTTCTTAACTCTAAGTAGAGGAATGTGATCATCTCTATAAAGCAGACAGCATATTCTGCTCTGAGGCAGTGTTTGGTGGGGAAACACAGCCCAGTTTGGACTTAGAGCTAGGCAAACAGCATTTCTCTTTAGCTAGGAACAATCATCTTTTCTAAGAGCTATTGTACACAGTCAAACATAACTGGTCAAAGTGATTTTAAGCATATATATTTTAGAAATATCATCTATATCTTGTAGTGATCCTCACAGGGGGAAATCATAGAACTGGAGAAAATTAAAAATAAATGGGAGCTGGTTGTGTTAGGTCACGACTTTAATCCCAGCACTAGGAAGGCAGAAGCAGGCAGAGCTCTCTGAGTTTGAGCCAGCCTAACCTACACAGGAATGACTAGACCCACCAATGCTTTAAATGAGATCAGACTCAAGAAATAAATAAATAGCAATAAAAAAGTAAGGAAATAAATAGCAAACTGTTTATATACACAATTCTAAGAGCAGCTGTAAAAGCAACCAGAAAATAAGGTCCAAAATGCTTTTCTGCCATCTATGTATTTTTAGACTCTGTTCATTATAAGATTATGTATAGAAATCAAAAATTCTGTTTTAATGAGCACATATTTTCAACTTTATATATAATAATCTATGAAGATATCACAAAGATACACATCCATGCATGACGTGTAAGCATCCAGGAGGAAAATCTGGAGTATTCGTCCGTGGGTGACTTATAAATGTATAAGTCTAGAATTGGGTTCGTGAGATTGCATTACAAATAGTCTAGTTTACTAAACTGAAATGGGGATAAATTGTATTTCTAAAGTATCTCGCAAGACGGATTCTGCTGTTCATTCTTAACATCCCTGGTTAAGAATCTAGCAAATAATATTAAACGAAAATTTTTACCATCTCAACTTTATTTATTACATACTATTTTTAACCAATACTACTCTAAAGCATTGTATTGGCTGGTGTTATGTCAACTTGACACAAATTAGAGGCATCCGAAAGCAGATAATCTCAACTGAGAAAATGCCTTCGTAAAATCCAGCTCTAGGGCATTTTGTTAATTAATGATCAATGGGGGAGGGCAGAGCCCATTGTGGATAGTGCTGTCCTGGATTCCATAAGGAAGCAGGCTGAGCAAGTCATGAGGAGCAAGCCAGTAAGCAACATCTCTCCTTGACCTCTGCATCAGCTCCTGCCTCCAGGTTCCTGCCCTGAGTTTCTGTACTGATTTCCTTCAGTGGTAGACTATGATGTGGAAGTATAGACCAAATAAAGTCTTTCCTCCTCAACTTGCTTTTGGTCATGGTGTTTCATTATAGCAATAGAAACCCTAACTAAGGCAAGTACTTACTATGTTCTAGAATCTACAATCGCTTAACTAGGTTATTATGTTAGTCAAATTTGCATGTTACTTCCCAATCCTAATATTTCTTGACTTTATCTATGAAAAGCATTATATGATTTACTGACTATAACTATCCAATTAGCAATATTTTAATTTTATGAAATCTGAATAAGATGTAGCAAGTTCAATTTAGATTCATATCCATTCATATATAAGATAATAAATAATAGATGTATATGTAAAATCTATCTCTAAAAACTAAACTATTATTTATCATTAGTAACTAAGAAGATTTCAGAAACTATTTAATAAAAATTGCACATTCTATTAATTATGGGTTCATAAAGATTTCTGATGAAATCTTACCCTTAGCTCACAATCATTTTTAACAGAAAAAAGTATAGTAATGTAAACACTTTCCTTAGAAAAGTAAGATTTTCCTACTTTTAATAAGTAGGATAAGCATTGTATAATTCTGGAAATGGTAATTTTGACTTTTGTAAGGCATTTTTCTCAAACTCAAAACTGTTTGGACTGACTGAATTCTTTATCCTCTTTAACTACATGTTCTGTTTTAAAAAGCTCTGAGCAATCTAAGTCTTAAAATTCCCTTAATCACAATAGACAAAATGATAGAGTGTGTCTCTTTTCACGAGCAACAATTTGCATGAGTTTCCCTTCATATGCTAATTTGGAAGAATAGCCAAAGTAAACAACATTTATAGAGAGTTTATAGCAAGAAGAGATCTTATATCAGTGCAGAAGAAATTCCTAGAAATGTTGTTTTTATAATTTAGTATAGTATTGGCTTGAACTTGATACATAATCTTTGGAATTCATGTCTGTTTTATTAGAGGTACAAAGAACCCTTTGTCTATTTGGAAGAGTAAAAATTTGCTCTCATACACAAATTTCCCCACCCCACACTGTCAAACCCTGCTGTGTGCTGACTCCCACTGCGCCATGTCATAGATGCTATCTCCAGTACTGAATGTGTATGTATGCATGATATGAAAATATTTTTGTTAGAGGTCACTGTTGTGTATGGAGAGATACAAGGACATCCTAGTGTTTCTGAACTTGCATTATCTGTTGAGAGCTTTGAGTGACATTGGACTGCTTCAGTGCATTTCATGTAGCTTCCTCCACATTACAGTAACAATGCAATGCTTTGCTAAGAGAAAATTCCTTTGCACAATATTCTAGAACTTCTGTCTCCTAAGTATCATCCTCATATACAAACAAAATAAGAACTTATGACCAAAATTTGTGTTTAGCTAGGTAAACAGCTTTCTTTATAAAATACAGATACAATTCGCTGCATTTTGAAAATTGGTATAATACATTAAAATGACTTGTATTGTAAATGTATTTATTGTCTTACTTTAAAATAGCTCAATATAACTTTTAAGATTGATGTGTAAACTATTTTTCTGTCTTGTGTTCTGTCAATTCTACAGTCTTAAAGAAAATACAAACTGTATGTGCAATGTGTTGGTTGAAAGGAGAAAATCTCATGGCTGAAACTACATGGTACCCACATACATCAAGTCAGTTAATGTGTTCCACTCTAGATTTATTCATGGTATACTCTAGAATAAGCATATTCCTTAAACAGGTTTGACTTACAATGTTTATGCATACCCTTAAAAAGTGGTTTTTCAATAATTCAAAAACCAAAAGAATTGTTTTCTAAACATTCGCTTTTATGAGACATTGAAACTTTCTCTTCTCAAGTAAAATAAAGATAAGATTTTGATTATTTTCTGAAAACGACTATTTAGAATTTATGTTAAGCAAACTATTCCTTTCAAGTGCATATAGTTTGAATACTATTCATAAAAAGTAATATTCTGTAAAGAAATGTAGGGCTGGTAAGATGGTTCTGTATGTAAGGACACTAGCTATGAAAATGGATGAAGATCTGACTTGAGCTCTATTCTCAGAACCAAAGTGGGAAGGAGAGAACTGATTCCCGCAAACTGTTTTCTAATCTCCACACCCATGTCATCTCATGGCACATGCACACATGCACAAACACACAGAACTAATAGGCAAACAAATAACCAATTAAAAGGAAAGAAACAAAGTAATATAGGGCCTTCTTATTTGAAATTGAAATGTCATAATTGCCTCTCTCTCAAAGTTAACTAAAGTAAACATGCAGCTTTTCCACATTCCATCACCTCTATTCACTGAAAGAATTCAGTATACTACACCAGAAGTTAGGGTGCATTTTTATAAACATTCTATGGACTCCTTATCTTTCCCTTAAAATATCTATATCTTATTTTCATAGTTCATCTAGATCCTGAACATTCATCTTTAGAAACTTAAACTTTGTCACTTCTTTGCCCCTAATAATTTTTGGAATCAACATTGAACATATCAAACATACACTGAACTATAAGTCAGTGCATAATCAGCGCAAAGCTTTCCTTAGAGTGGTGTTCAAAGAATTTCATATCAACATTTGACTTTCAAATATGAAATAATTTGATTGACCTTACTCGTATTTTCTTAAGATTTATTTCTTGAAATAACACAGAAACATTTGACAATAAATTGTAAAAGTTATTTAAGCTAGTATGCATTTGGAGTTATCTATTCATTACCTTAACTGTATAAAGAATGCTTGAAAGGTATCTACTAAGACAGAATCATTTCACTGGAAATTATATATTTAATCTTTATATATTTAATCTTACTATAATCTTACCATATTTCTCTGTATCTTACTATAATTCACATAATCAACTTTCTGGGGTCTTAGATGCTTAGTGTTCTGTGACCCTTCTGTGGCAATTTTCCTGCCTTCATCACTTTTATATTCAACTTCATATTTTTGATTCCTCATTCTAAAGACTTAGAAGGAGACCAAAAGCTCATTCTGGTTGTTCTGACCTCACAGGTATGATGATATATCATTGTGTGGACAGAGATAAGGAGATTTTACTGAAGGACGTCATCTGGTCTACCACCTTCAGCCTACCTCTACCATTTCAATCTGCAGTAGGCAGTCACATGAGTTGTCCTTGAATAGGATACTTTAAACACAGTAAAAAGGGACTTCGAAGGTCTGAAGAATAATTACTAAAATATTTTTCTCTGTTCCCAATTTAAAATGGCTTTTAAAACCTTCTTATGAAATTATACACCAATTAAGCGGCATTTTAAACTTTTCATTGTTTTCCTTTGAAACTGGCTTAAAGAATAATGATGGGATTTGTCTCCGGGTAAATTAAGCTAATGTTTTCACCATTCTTTTCTAAGCAGTCATGTTTTGTAGCTTATTTTCAGTCCATTTTTTCAATTTATTCTATATACTCTCTATTTTAAAGTCATAACATGCCTTAATTTTATGATCACTAGATATTAGAAAATATATAGAGAACTGTTCAGTCAAATATGCATATGCTTTTTAATTACTTGCCTTTGTGACATGGAGTTTATTAGAATATACATTAATGATACTTTAAAATATAAATTATATTCAATAAATATTTGAGAGGTTATTGGAATAAGGATTTTCAATACCAACCTGACCATTTAAAAACACTAATTTTATGTCTCAACTATTCAAAACTAAAATTGATTTCATGATAAGATAATGTATCACATCATATTCTAATTCAGTAACCTAATAATAGATAGTAGCCTTTTAAGGCAGATTCACCACTGTTTTATTATTAAGGATCAGCTTTTCAGAAAAATTGCAAGTCACTTCAGAGATTCACTTGACTATTTTATGGTACTAGAAAATTCATGGGAAAACTCTTCGGAAATGTTCTATAAACTATAGTTTCCCACTAGTTAAGCAGGTAATTTGTCCTGTCTTAGAGGGTCAAAACTTTAAAGTTCTGCAGACATTTGACAGCTTAGGAGGAGATTCCATTTGGGGCTTATTGGCAGGTAAACTGCCTGTATATGAATTTGATACATACCACCCAAGAATTTACCTCTTTGAATATTCCTGGGTAAACAATTTTTCTAAAGATAGGGTATTCATTTTATGAGGGACTACTGATTGAAATTCCCGTTCCCTTTTCACATGACCCATTATACAAATATCTGAGAACAAACGGACCAATGTCCTCCAAGTCTTGGTGGCTATTTTTATCATGAGAGCTCCCATAGCTATCCTTCAAATGCATCATCTCTGCTCACAGTACCAAGAGTTTGATTTCTCTACATGCTGGCAGTCATTCTGAAATTCCACTGTCTGCATTTTCCCAGAAACTGAAGTCTTCATCAATTTTCATACTAGATAGATATCTCCACAACCACCTCAGATCTCTGTTTGTCCTTTTTCTTTTCAAATACGATTTACCTTCTAGTTACATTACACAGAGGGGGCAATAAAAGTACAAAATAGACTCAGCAGAGTTCAGCAGTATTATATGTTGATCTTCTCATAGTTGAGTCCAGAAGAGATGGCAATTTTTCCTTCAATGCTTGTGAATTGTATCTATTGGCTTTAGACTCAGTATGTCATAGTTGTAGACCAAATAATGTTGAACCTGGAGTCTGGATGAATTTGTCTCTATTGCCCTATCACATGTGCTGCCAAAGCTCCCAAACCTTCCTGATCATTCCCTTGAAGAGAAAAGTTATCATTCATTGTTAACTGATTAACTTTAACTGTAATCCCCATGAAATGTTCATCAGTTTTCTGCAATAAGCTGGAGAATGTAGGTTCTCTGAGAGGAAAGGAGACAGTAAATGTATCTCTCCCATATATATGTATGGTGTCTTTGACATTTTTATTAGACTGAGATTAAAAAGAAAATATCAAAAACATCAGTTAAATCGTAACTACTTCCTTTGTCCTGACAAAGCTTCCTATAAGTTTCACATTATCCAGCATATGAAGATGAGTGTAGGAATTCTTTACTGAACTCAGATAACAGCCAGTCTGCCAAGATCTATCTAATTATTTCAGAGGCCAGACAGACTGCTCTAGCAACACTTACTAGAACTAGCACCCCTGTCTCCACTCACTCAATCAGAGCTGAGAATGCCAAGTATCATCTTTCAACCGATAGTGTTTGATATTTACTTCAGATGAAGATTTGGATAGTTGTAACAGGTCCCATTCTAATACATCCAATTAAAACTATTCTTAAAAAAATGGCTAATCAACATTAGGCTCAGACCAGAAATAGCTATATGTGTTCTAGTCTTTCAATTGCACAAGGAGTCAAAGAACCTTCTGTACTCTCTTTCTTCCTACCTAGAGTCTTCTTGACTACAGATTCCTACAACCATAGCCAGGTACCTAGCCTCCCTCTCTACTGCCCCATCAGCTTCTTTTTGTCAACTCTTATTGCATTCTTGCTCCTTTGTAATCATATCATACATTACCCACTGATTTTCAGTATCTAAAAAAATCTTTTTTTAACTGTCCTTCAGCATCCCATTTAAAATATTATTTTATCTTAAATTTCCATTCAGAGTTGTGCAAGATAATCCTGACCTTCAAGACAGTTTTTATGTGTCAAGAGCCTTAACTTCATTTGTCCAATTAGATCTATCTAAAGGATGAAATAAATTTAAAAAACTTACATTTGTGTCTTTATCTCCATTTTCCACTGTCATCATTGCTTCTAATGTTTGATATAAATAAATCTAGTAGGCTACCTTAAGAATGGTAACTTCTAAAACTTGGCCTATTTCCAGCCTCCGCAATGTGCCTGAAGTCACTCATAGGAATCCTACCCATTTTCACTACTATCTTTTAGTTTCTTAATAGACATGTATGAAGTGCTAATGATCTTTATTTTAAATAGTCAAGAGAGATTTTCTTCCCACCAGTGAACTCAGCATGATCTTTGCAGGAATAATTGTGCTCATGAATCTACATGTCATCCCACTTTCTGTAAGGAAGACCTCCCCTACCAATGGTCATACTACAGAGTTTAGATGAGTATTCATAAAGCCAGAATCTTATGAATAAGAACACTACAAGTTGGAATTCAGCATTTCTGCCAAACAATTTTATGCTGCATCATCTGAAATTCTATCATTCACTCCTACATTAATTAACTTAGAGATTCATGAGAGCATGGATCACACAGAGCTCTGATAACTCTACAGAAGATTTATCCAAATGATTACACTGCAAATATTATGCCCTATTTGGTAACTCCTGGCAACGTATGGCTACCAAACACTAGAAACGCAGTCTGACTTTGTCGATGAAACAAATACAAATTACACATCAGATCCCAAAGACTTAATATTAAGAAGGTGAAAATTTTCAATTTATATGTTGTACAAATGTGGAAATATCACTTTGGACATACTGAATTTAAACTTCTTAATTAAAATTAACTACCTACCTCCTGTAACTTGCTAACATGCAGCTCATATATTTTAATATATGGGCACATTATACTATAAATACCATTTGGGAGGGTCACCTGCAAGGAATTATAGATGTAATTAAGACAAAACAAAATATTTTCTTCACGTTTTCAACTTGAGCCGTCTCAGAAAACCAACTGCTTTCTTCACGTGTTTCTTCCCTTGCTACTGTTTGACCCCAACTTCTTGAGGATGGTTAATTAAGTAAACATCACTGGATCTTGAGGCACATCCTCTTCAATTTCCATCTCATTGTTCTTCCACATAATTCTTCCCCAAGGGATACTTCTGTGCCATCCATATCCCTGTAGTAAGACTCAGACTCAATAATTTTCTGCACATCCTTTGCTTTGTTAACCCCAGAGCAGATCAGTACCAGATGCTCCTCAAAGCATAACAAAACTTTCCAGTCATATTGAGGAAAAGTTATTCTATAACGTGTCTTCTGTGTCCACTGCTGAAGTTCAGACTGAATTGTCATTCACACTCACTCTCTAAACAATGACAATCTTTCAAACTAAGTTTAGCCCCATCATCATCTTACAGGAATCTGAGTTGTTTTTCCAGGACACGGCTTCTTTGCCCCCACATACACAGAAGTCAAGGGGTATGTGATTACCTTCGCACACAGAAGTCAAAGAGCTCATTCTAAGGCCGTTATTTATCCTGCCAGTCACACTGGCAGAGGATGAACAGACCTATGCTCACTTCTCTTTACCCTTTCATGCTGGTGCAGCTACCAACAGCGAGTGGAGCTGGCTCTATTCCTCATTTAGCTTAATTCTATATTTTCAAGAAAATGATACCTTAGAAGCCATGGGTCATTTTCAGAGTGTCACAACAACTCAAGACTTATGTCTCTCTCCTACACACAGTCAGTTATATAAAAAGACACAACAGAAAAAAGTTAACTGTTCATTTATTGTATGTTTAATTTTCAATAAAAAACTACTTGAGAAGAGTTGCTGTGTTCTCAAAGATCTTAAAATAAATAGTCCAGAATAGGTGGTAAGAAAAGTAGTCAATGAATTTATTTCTTAAACGTATATTATAAAATCATGAAATATCAGCATTTGGATAATGAACTTTCCAATTCAACTAATACACCAATACATGCAAATGCTCATGGAGAAATATATTTTCTCCTTTTTAGTGCTGTATTTTAAATATGTGGGTTGATGTAATTTAAATATTATATTATATTTCAAAATTAAATGACCTGAAATATAATTTAAATTTCTGAGATAATTTATGTTTCCATTCAGGAATGCAAGAAGCAGCATAATTTATTAAATCTTAAAGAGGACAATATAGCATTTACATAATAACAATTGAATTCATATATACTTTTTAAAAGACAATTTTAAATCTTGCACTATGTTTATCATAAAATTGTTTTGAGAAGTCAAAACATGGCCACATGAATGAACTCATTTACTAGAGTCCTGAGCAAAATGGTTTCCATTTTCTTATTCTGAAATATTACAATGTTACAATATTACAGTAGTCACAAGTAACTTGGATGGAAGCTTTATTTTAAGGTGATTTTAATTGTTGTATTTTAATTGCTTCCACTCAAATCCAATTGCTTAATGAATCTTACAGTTGAAATGTTTCCAGTAATTATATGCTTTTGTCTTTCAGGTGGAATTGCCTCACATTCATAATTCTATAAAACTACTTCATATATTATTGAATCAATGTTGCTTATTTTCTCACTTTTAGAATCCATAATTATTTCTATTTTTTCCACTTTCATATTTTATGATATGCAGTTTATTGAGCAGCTACATTCATAGACATAATGCAGTTTTCAAGTTGGACCAAATGATTATTTTATCTCTTAAACTAATATAAAAAAGAACTATCATAGCAGTTTTATACCTATAAAATGTATTAATTAGTACCTTGAAACTTGCAGTTTTACTAGCAAGAAATGACCCTTGTCATCAGTAATAATTTAACTCACATTTTCAAGTATTCATCAATTTTATTATATATTAGTTAATAGCAAATTTCACTATCATGAGGATGTTTCATTTATAAATTTTACATTAAATTTTATAGGTTTTAGTTAAGATTTTTATGTGCATATATGTGTGTGTGTGTGTGTGTGTGTGTGCATTTGTTCTATGTGCTTGCAGTGCCTATAGAAGCCAGAAGAAGGCAGTGAATCCCCTAGGGCCAGAGATTTATGCAATTATGAGCCACTGTGTGGGTGCTGGGATCCAAACTCACATCTTTAAGAGCAATAAGAATTCTTAACCACCAAGCCATTTGTCAAGCCCCAGATTTAGTTGTTCATGTAAATATATGGGAATTTCCCTTTATTTAGAAGTAATAGTATAATTTCAAATGTTATTTATAAATTTAACTTTATAACAAGTTTATTATTTACAGTTGATTTTAGGCAAAGGGGCAAGAAGTGATATGTTTACTATTTAAATATGAAGTAAGCCTTTCAAATTCTATTCATAATTTAGCAACCCACAGGATCGGTGAAGTAGCCATATGCATATCAGATCATGTTATTATCTTGTAGCTCTTACAAACAAAACTGTATAAAATAGAAGAACAGCATAAAAGGTAACACAAAGCAAGCAGCATTTTCTGATAAACTGCACTTTCCAAGGAAGTAACTAGAGCTGTAAGAAAAAAGTATTAAAAGGTTGTCTCCACTAGAAATAAAAATTTGGTCAATGGTTCTGGTTCTTATTTCCCTTTTGTCAGGTATTTGTATGCTTAAACTTATAAAACCTTCTAAAATATGCATATCTATAATAATCTCTCAAAAGCTTCTTCTTTTTTTTTTTTTGCTCTCACTTAGACACTTTGTGACATGTAAACACCATAGAACTTTTATCTCTCCATTAAAACTCATTTGGGAGTGTCACATTGACCAGAATACCCCTGGGCGGTAGCAAAGCAAGGAAAACCTCAGATCAACTCATCATCATGTGCTTCCGCTATCTGTTCTTCATATTAAAGCGATCATATGTCATGATAAAGGTTAAGCCATTATTCAGTAATCCTGCACGGCATGCCCTGTTTCCTTACTAAAACATCTCCCGGTGTTTTCTATAAACAGGAAGATGAGGTGAGGGAGAGTCGGTTCAGCTTCACAGCTTACGGAATGGGGCCATGTCTGCAAGCAAAGGATGGCGTTCTCCCAAAGGGTCCCAACCATGCTGTCCAGGTAATGCCAAAGAGCCCCGAGGAAATGAGGAAGGTCTTCATCGACAGGGCCAAGAAGATTGACACCATCTCCCGAGCCTGCTTTCCACTGGCGTTTTTGATCTTTAATATTTTCTACTGGGTTATCTATAAGATTCTTAGGCATGAAGACATTCATCAGCAGCAAGATTAAGTCTCTGAAGGCACACAAAAACACTGCAGTCAGAAAAGGTTTCCTTTCCATCAGACTGTGTGTATGTGCGTGTGGTATGCAAATGGCAGTCAATGCATCAAACAGCATACTGGGAAAAAATTGATTTTTATTTTCCCTGTAAAATAACAAGACAGATTTGTTCCTTTAAGGGATACAAAATGCACATTGCGGGGTCCTGTTTCATATTACTGAGAGATAGTGTTTCCTTCATAGTGTCGATGTGTGTTATATATGTTATACTAGCACATACAGTAGACATTATAACCACTTTGGGATTTCTTGATTTTTTTTAATTCAATTAAAGTAAATAAGGTGGAATCAAGACTAGCTCAGTAAGATTGATGAAACAAGTATAACAAAATGATGAGGATAATAAAGGTAATAGTTTGAGATATAAAGTATATTTTAAAAGGAAGTGACAAGATCATTCAGTGGCAACTTCATTTCAGTTAGAACACTGTCCATAGGAACACTGTAGAACCAACATATACAGGAACAAAATATCAAATTGGATAGTCAAAATAAAGGCCATCATGTAGGATATTAAATATCTCTCTGTGGAAATTTAAAATAAACAGCTTAAGCAATCATGCTATGTAAAAATTCTACTCATCTTTAAATCTCTAAGAATGAAGACAAAGATACTGTGGGCAGTCTGTTCTTAAGTAAGCGCTACATTTATTTTTAATTAGTATCAAACACTGAAAAATTTAAATCAGCTCATTTGTATTAGTTAAATTTAGAAGCAGCTTGTTCGAATGTTTGGTGATTTTATGTAATTAAACAAATTCAATTAGATTTTTATACTTAGTTTAGAATGAGACTTTAAATATTAATGCACTAAAATACTTACATTTTGATATAAAAATTCAAGGAAAAGTATAAATGGATTCATGAAAGATGAATTCTTTTTAATAAGAATCATGTTCTCATCAAAGTTACATGAGCCCAAAATATCTCCAAATAGTAGGAGAATGGGTTTCAATTCTAAATGATTTAAATATATCAGTTGTATCAATGGAGATTGTTTAAATCTTTATGAGTTGTTGTATTCAAAATGTAGTCATTCACAAGTTGTGAGCATTTAAAAACAATTTTGGTTGGAATTTATCCTTGGCCCCTGCAATTATTTCAACTGACGTGGAGTTGTCTCAGTTCAATCATACAGTAGCTACTAGGGCAAGGTGTATAATAGAATCCTTGGTAAAAATTAAACCAAGCTCTGACTCAGCTATTCTTTTTCTTAGCTATTACTGCCATTAATATTATATTTGAAAAATGTTTAAAGTGATTTTAGATATTTTAATTATTGATTATTCTAAGATTATATAAAGTGAAAGCATCAAGAATTTTAAAAAATCTCAGATGTGTTATAGAAAGATCAACTGTTTTTTTAACCAAATGGTACTATTTTCTGACCTTTAACTGCTCTCAAAAGTCAAAGCAGAAACTGCCACTTAAAATGAAAAACTTTTCAATGTTTCTGTAGTTTAGTAAACCCAATCATAGATTTTAAAGCTATGTTTTGAAAAAATAACCCATGCTAAGCAGTGCTTGCTAATAAAAGGCAAAGTATCACTTTTATGAGTAATTTACACAAGAACATTGTGTTTGTGATTATATGCAGCCGACAAGTGAAATAACTTGTTACTGCATGCTTTCTTTGCTTAAAAAGTACACACCTAAAGGTTAAACATATGTATCATTCTTTGTTGTCTATGAGCCAAAACCATAGAAATATATTCATGTATTAAATACTAGAACAAGATATGTTGTTTATGCTGAGAGTTAGCCAGAGGGTTTAAAGTAATGATGAACAACTACACCCCTTCAATGTTGGCAAATGCTTGCATACAATTTTCTGTACTTTATTTGTCTTATTTCAAAACTATTCTGACATTACTTAAATTGAGTATATTCTGCCTGAAGCAAACAGAAGAAATACAATGATCACAAACACAGATCTGCCCAAAAGAAAATCACAGGTGTGATTTCATATTTGAGGTCATTACATGCCTGGTTTTTAATCCCTGAAGTTGAAAGGTAATATATGAGCCATGACAAAATTTGTCAAGAATGACATTAGTTCTACAGATATATTGCTATCTCAAAAGTACATTTTTCTTTATCTTTCCTTATAAATAATTCTGCTTTCTATTATACTTACCCTAACCTTCAACACAAACACTATAAATTGCCTTCTTTTATGAAGCCACCATGAGAAGGCAAACATGGCTGAATCAATGGCACTTAAAGGAATGTGTCCCCGCTAATGAACCAATGAGCTATTACAGAACCTTTAATATTGGAATAGTAACAATCTCCTGATGTATCTGCCTCAAAAGACCTGTGTCAAATGAGATTTCCTTTCTCAGAACTGAGCATTGGAACCAGAGACTGCTAAACGTTAGAGAAAAGGTTGCTAAGCCGCAACCCGAGTGCAAAATGAGAATCTTTTAAATGAAAATCAGAAAAAGATCAGTGGTAAGAAGTAACTTAAATATGCATCTGTACTAACTATTGTTCCAGTGCAAAAGCTCCAAAGTATTCTGAATTAGCCGTGAGGGAAACAGTGGAGAGGGATGCATGGTGATTGCTTCACTTCATTTTAAAATTTGTTTACTTTAACTTGAAATACTTGTTTCCACAGTACATGCATTTCTAGGTAGTCTGTTTTCTTGTTAGTATAGATGTGCACAACTTTCTCTTTCTTTCCTGTCGGGGCCCAGGTTGGAAAGGGGCATCAGCGCAAGAATTCTTACCACCAGGTGGATAGCACTCTAGTGGTCCTGAAATAGCTCCAGCTATCTTTGTATGTAAACAGTTTTTCTTACCAGGGTTACACGAACAGCTTTACTATTCATTTCTATTTTTGTTTTTGTTTGTTTGCTTGCTTGTTTGGGGGTTTTGGTTTTTTTTTTTTTTGGTTTTTGTTTGTATGTTTGTATTTCTTTTTTTGAGACAAGGTTTCTCTGTAGCTTTGGTGCCTGTCCTGGAACTA
>LOEQ01003099.1:66533-81943 GCA_001685075.1 Bramus lutescens | reverse complement strand
GCGTCTGTCTCCTGTTGTGGCTGTATGGTCTCTTACTGACTCTGCCTACTCTCTCTCTCTACATCTCTGTTTGGATTTCCTGCCTACTTTACTCTGTTAAGCCATTGGCCCAAAGCAGCTTTATTCATTAACCCATAAATGCAACACATAGACAGAAGGACCTCCCATGCCAACAATCATTGTTATATCTCATAAGGATCACAGATGGGTAACACTCAACAGTGCTTTTCTCTTTAGGTTGATTTCATGGCAACTTCCAGCACTATGGAAAACATATAGTAGGGATGAGCTTCTGGCTTGGTACTAGCTTGATATCTGCATGTTCATGCTCAGCTATATAGTGTCTTCGGCAACAGAGCCTTACAATCAAGTTCTAAAGGATAAGCAATGGTATTGGCAACAGTCTGTAATTTTCAGGAGTATAAGGGACCTTACTGTACAATAATTGAAAAAAAAGCATGTGGGTTTTATATGTGTATCTTCAGTTCTGCTCCACTGATCAATAAGTCTATTTTTATGCCAGTATCATGCTGTTCATATGGAAATACAATAAGATCTAGAAAAGTAAAAACAACCCTGAACAATTAAAGTACTTCTGGAGATATAGCTGTCCCTGATTTAAGGGTCTCTACAAAGTTACAGTAAGAAAAATGGCATCTTCAAAACAAGATGCTGAAAAAACTGCACAACTACATGTAAAAGAATGACACTGATTCTTACCTTTTACCCTGCTCTAAATTCAACTCCAAATGGGCCAAAGACCTTATCATAAGACTCATTACCCTGAATATGATAGAAGAGAAATTAGGAAACATATTTAAACTCATAGACATAGGAAGACTTCCTGAACAGAACACCACTATGGCAAATATTAAAAAATGGGATAATTAAAAAATGAGACCTTACAGCACTAAACAGTTGTGTACATCAAAGGATAGCATCATTTGAGTAAAGAGGCAGCCTCTGAAACAGCAAAAATCCTTTACCCTCTATGCATCTGACAGAGAGTTAGTGTCTAGAATACACAAAAATCTAAAAGGACTAAACACCAAAAAAAATTCACAATTAAAAATTGGGCCATGAACTAACAAGAGAGTTCTCAAGAAAGAAATACAAATGACACAAATATCCCTGATCACTAAGAAGGTTGAGCATGACCTTAAGTGTCTTTTGGCCATTTGANCTCTCTCTCTCTCTCTCTCTCTCTCTCTCTCTCTCTCTATCTCTATCTCTCTCTATCTATCTCTGTTTGGATTTCCTGATTTACAGCTTGAAATTAGCACCTAAGGATAGGCTGAACAGAAAAGCATGTGGATAAACAGATATAAAAATAAAAAATTAAGGGAAACAAAGACAGTGCTGCAAATGCACAGGAGAGCAGAAGACAATGTGAAATCAGATTGGTCCCTGGCTGATCCAACATGCACTCATTGTGCAGTAAGATAATTAATGCATCCAAGAAGACAGAAATGAGAGAAAAGAAATCGCAAGAATCTCAGAATGCTCTCTGGTAACATTTATCATTGAGGTAGCTTTCTGTCTGCTTCAGCCTGACTCATTCCTCTCGGTTCCTACTGAAATGGATGACAACCTCACCTGAGGTTTCTTTAATGCCCCCTTACACCCACGGTGGCTTATGCACAAAAGGAAGGACTAAACCACAAAACCTGTTCTAAGAAACAGACCGGAACATTTTAACCCAATTTTCTTTTCGTTTTGTTTGCCCTGAGATTCTTGGAATGAGTCTAGATGTTTGATAATATTTGCCTCTTTGCTTCAAGCCTTTTCACCTTACTGGGCTCTGACATACCATAAACTTCTCTGTGTCAATCTGAGATTCTTAGTTCTTCCAGGAGCTGACCTGTGCATTCCAATATGTTTCTAACAGTTATATGCATAATGTAAGCAAATGGAGACATCCGGCAGAGAAGATGGACTGGGAAAATTTCCCAAGATACTAAATAATTACCTAAGTTGTGGGAACTAACTACCACATATCATTGAGAGAGGACAGCAAACAAAGTCCAGCAGAACTAAAAGCAAAAGTCAATGACACACTGGGGTCACTTGACAATAAATGGAAGAATTAAAATAAGTTATAAATATCAAGATTTATAAAAACAACAAGCCAACATGGCCATTACTGATGAATAACAGTCTATGTTAAAATAGAATATATAGACAAGCTATTAAACATAATCTGGGCAGCTACTGATTCAGAATCGACATACATACAAATCTCCACGTGAACAAAATCCCCATAAGTGCCCTGCTTATAATCAAATTCAGTCTTTCATTACCTAGTGCTCATCGATGAACCTTCTCTACATGAATCTTTAATACTTTTTGACATTGATAAACTGATGCGAGGGATTTTAGTCTCCAAAGTTCCAAATGTATATGATTTGTTCTCATTCTATGTGATTATTTTGGTATGGTCTAAATTTAACCTAAAACTTGTAAATATGTATTCTTCATAGAAGATAAAACACCCAAATAGAATCCCAAGTTACCAAAGCATACCTTTCACACGACTGTATGTAGTTAAGGAATGCCATTCCTTCTAATAATTCTATCCTGCATCTTATTTCTCAGAAGAACAAAGAGGAGAAAACTGGCAGGTGCCAAGTCAGCAAATAAATGCTGCCTTCAGGTCAGTCCTTGGCATTCTACAACATGTATATTGTAACCTTACATGGCTTTCTTTGTTTTCTTCAGTGTTTCTTTTTGAGACTGACTTTTTAAAATCTATTTTGCAGTAGTAATATTCACACCTTTGCCAGTCTTGACAGGACCCCTGCTAAAGTGCTTTGCCAGCCTTCCCTGCTAACTTCTAGCTTGGCTGTCACAAGATCAAGACCCCGAAGCCTTGCTTCATTCCTTCCCTCACTGCAGCCTTGTCCGCACAGCAGGCTGATACTGTGAGAACAGCATGACTATTGCTTTCTTCTTTGTAGTTCATTTTTCTAAACCTGTCCCTTTTCTATTAAATGCATTCTGTAGTCTCGAGTTGTGTCAGGACTGGAAAGGAAGAAGATAAAAGTAAAGAAAGACTCAATATCCGCATATTAAAGCATAGTATAATGTTTTTATACTACAATCTGATTACAGATTTAGATAAAAAGGCTTTATTAAAAGAAGAATTTTTTAAATACTTTAAGCTCCGCCCAAATCAAAAAAGACCAAATCTGGTCAAATGGACTGTTAAGATTCACCTAATCTAGGGCTATATAAAACCACCCACAAAAGGTGACAGAATGTGCTTCCGCACCCCAAATTTTACCACTCAAGTCTAAGGATTAATTTGAGCTGAAGGAACTTAAAAAGTAGCAGATGCAAGAGCGGCATTTTAATCTCACTTGTTCTCCCTGTGAGAGGCAGATAAAGCTTCCCCTGTGAAACATGTTTTTCCTGTACCAGGGGAAGAGAAAGACTCTCCAGCGAAGTCCCAGGAAGAAACTTCTCCACAGAGTTTATTAAAGTAATCCCAAGCCCTCTGGTCTCTCTGCAGTCTGTTTCCCCACAGTTGCTCTTCTTTGTCCCCTCAAAAACAAAGCCTTGAGGGTTTTGTCACATCTTTGGTACTTCCCTCTCTATTGAAAAAAAGGTTGTTGTGTAACACAAACTTAAATAAAATTTGTATACTTTTTTTTCCTACTTGTCTTTGGTCAACATAATTCTCTAGTCCATTTGCTACCCTCAAAAAATCAAGGTGAAGTTTCAAACCTCCTACGACATCTTACTAAAGTAAATCTTTGCTGTAAGAAACAAGAGAAAACCTGTCCTTCTCTCCTCTGGGGAACTGTGGAAGTTTCAGGAAGAAATGAGATCAGAATAGACTAGTGAGAAGTACATGCCTCTGCTATGGTGAATTCTCATTCAGAGTCTGCAGGTTATGTGGGAAGCTGGGAACAGGATTTCGTGTCGCACGCCCCATGGAAAATTGTCAAAAATATAGTTTTTGTACTATGACCACATGCATGCAAAGGGCTTCACAGATAAGTAAAACTGAAACTATATCATGAAGAAACAAAAAGAGGTAAAAAAAAGGAATTTATTACATGTGGCCTTTGACATCAATAGAATATTAAAATTATGTAGATAGCATAAGAGGCAGATAAGAAGGTTGAAAGCAGGAGGTAGCTCTAGGGAGTAAGAGGCATCTCAGAGGCAGGCAGAGAAAGGCTACAAAACAATTTGTAATGTGTAGATGCCACACTGAGAAATGGCGACACTAAGTGTGACAAGAAGGCAACAAACTGTGTTTCAGCAGGACACAGTGACTTTTCTATGTTCTCCTTCAGACTCCATAAACTCCACTCTGACAATCCGTCAGCATCCTGTATCAAGTCATGCTGACAGTATTTGCTTTTGACATAGTCATGTCACCTTATATTTGTATGCTTTCATGAAAACTCACTCCCTCTCTCAATTGGCCTGTGTGATCTAATTCTTTCAACTCAGTTCAAGCGGGGACATCTTTTTCCAAATGTCAGATGCAACACAGCTCAATCAGAGCAGCCTCTTTTTAGAGAATGAATTTTTCTTTTACAAGTTCCCCTTCTACAGCTGTTGTAATTATTCTACCTAGTGTTTATAGCAGGGCATTAGGTCTTCTTGCCTATCTATTCTAGATAATCTCCCTAAAGGCAAGAGTTTAATTGTTTCTTTATGCTATTAATATTTGCTACTGTTCTTTGTTTTGTTTTACCTTTAATAAAATTTAAATTGTGTGTGGTGTATTTGCATGGTATGTATATGTGTGAAATGTGAGCACTTGTGTGTGTGTGAAAATATGTATTCCCATGTGGAGACCAGAGGAAGAGGTCAGGAGACTTGCTCCATCATCCTGTCTTAGTCTCTTGACTCAAGGTCCCTCATTAACCAGCAAGCTTCAGGAATTGTCCTGTCCCACATTCCCTTGCTAACACACAGTATACGAAGATTCTTGTGCACATGGAGCTATGCCTGTTTTATTTTATGAGTGCTGAGGACTCGAACTCATGCCTTCATGCTTGCACAACAACCACTCTTCCCCACCGAGCCATGTCCCCAGCCTCCTTTAACACTGATTATGTGTTTATTAGAATTATCTACATACAACCACCATTTACAGGAATAGCCTTTGAAATACTTTCTAGCATACAACTAATACTAAAACATCCATGAAGGAAGAAAATAGAAGACAGAAAAGTAGATAAGAAAGTCACATGAAGAATTGGGTGAACTTTGTTGAAGGGGGGAAAATATGTCTTAAAATGTTTAGCTTTTGATAAAGCATGACAATTTTTAGAGCAAAAATTTAAAAGTTTGTGATTATCAAATTTGTGTTTTCAGTTATATAAACTTCATACCTATGGTTTACACATTTACAGCTTTATAAATGTTCAGGAATGTTACCATCCTGGCTAGTTTTATGTCAGCTTGACACTAACTAGAGTCATCCGATAAGAGGACGCCTCAATTGAGAATATGCTTCTTTAAGACAAAGCTGTAGGCAACTCTGTGTAATATTTTCTTAATTGAAGATTGAGGTGGGAGGGCCCAGCCCATTGTAGATGGTACCATTCCTGTGCAGGTGGTCCTGGTTCTATAAGATAGCAGGCTGAAATTTCATCGGAAGCAAGTTAGTGAGAAGCATACCTCCATGGCCTCTGCATCAGGTCCTACCTCCAGGTTCCTGCCCTGTTTGACTAGCTTTCCTGATTTTCTTTGCCAATATGGAAGTGTAAGCCAACTTAACTCTTTCTTCCCTAAGTTGCCTTGGTCATGGTGTTTCAACACTGCAAGAGTAACCCTAACTAAGGCAGTGTCTTCACATTGATAACTTAGAGAGAAGCTTATTGTAATTCCAGGTATCTGTTTTCCTTATAGACAGATTTTAATTTAATCTTAATGCAAGGCCTTTTTAAATTTTATTCATCCCCACTGTTGAAAACCTGTTTTGCTATCTTACCCCACCCTGATCTGGTTTTACTTAAGAAACATCACATTGATTGGAAGGGCAATTTCATGGGAACTTAGGCATCTCTTCATGTGACTTCTCTTTCTTATAAATTTATAGGATAATTTTTCTGTTGCAGATAGAATAAACAGAGGATCATACTTGAATACCTGGAATATTCTGTTTACATTTCCCTTTACAGTTGGTTAAATGTTTCTAAAATAACTATTTTAATCTTTCTACTGCAGAAGTTAAATATTAAATTTGAACATTTCTTAATCTTTATCACACTTGTTGCTTCTCCTAAAACAGTTTCTAAAGCAATATCAGGGTGTGATGAAACCAGTGACCAAGACAGCCATCCCACTGACAGTTACACACACATATATACACACACCACACACATACACAACAAACACACATACAACCAACACATACACACCACACACACACATATGCCACACATACACACACAACCAACAAACACACACACACATATACTCCGGATTTTAAAAATCTGTGGAAGTCTAATTAACAAATTTGTTTTTTAAGAAATTTTCCCTAATATTTAAATGTTTTTGGTGCAAAAGCCCTAAAGTCTTATGTCGACTTCTTCATAGGATAATTTGTATTTCTGATTACTAACAGTAATTGGATGTGTTTTGTCATTGTAAACTTAGAACCCATACATTTTCTTAAGGATTTTTCTTGTACAGAGTTGAAGAATACATTTCATATATCAGAATATTCCTCTGATTTAGTATTCCTCTGACTCTATGTACCTTTTTATAATAAAAATTTTAAGGGTGGTTTTAAGTGTGTTACAATCTACTATGAAACATTAAATGGAGTCTTTTACTAGAAATTTTTAAAATGTGAAAAAAGTTAAAATAATAAAATAAAAAAAATGTGAATGTAAGTCGTGTGAAAACATCACTGCGCAGAAAAATAGGCCACCATATTCGACAGCCACTTGTTGCTAGGATGATTTTGAACAAAAGACAATTAAATAACAGTTGGAAATACAAGAGCAATTAAATCTCCTTTTTTCACTAATAGAAGGTGATTAAATTCTTCTATAAACTCTCATGTATCATCCTTTCTATACCAGGAGATAAAAAAAAAACACTTCTTCAACCATGTGGGGAAGGGAATCGAGGCTGAGAATATTTCTAGTGAAGTCGAAAATAACTCTACTATTATTAGACTGCCCAAACATTGCAGGTGCTTGTTCAGAACTGGCTCTCTTAGTTCACATTAAAATATTATTATTTGACTCTAATTCTTTCTCTGGAACTTCACTTCCTGTGGAGCTCCCACACAGACTTAACAACATATGCACCTCTCTTCTATTAATCTGATTTATACTCACTTAATTTTCAGGCCTACCTGGAAATCCTGAGAAAACAGGGTAGAATTTTTTCCCTTGAAACCTGTAATCTGAAAATTAAGAACTAATCTTATTTTCCTCTGAATATCTATTGATTCTCTGAAGACAACAGCATAGCATCTTAACTTATGAACAAGTCTTGGTCAGGGCTCTCCATAAACTATAACCTAATCATGCTTCCCTTTGCTGTATTTCTACACACTCTGAAAACAAGTGACAGCAGGAACCATGGTGTCCTGTCAAAATGTACAAAAAATTTTCATTTTTTTATTTTATTTTTTCCTGAACTTGGGACTTAATTAAATGTTGGCTGTCCTTTACACCATAGGTTAAATATAAGCTCTTTTCCTTGATCATTTTGGGTTAACATTAATATCTTCATTTTTGTCTGTATTTGTATCTGTGCTCTTAGAACATCTTATTCTGAAATTGAATTAGTTTGTAGAGATAGTTGCTAGAAGCCAGGTTTTAAAGAAGTTGGAGAGGCAAAATAGAGGATGTGGAAATGATGAAAATACAGAACTCAAATATGAAATTCTCAAAAATATCAAATAAAATAAACTGAGAAGCGAATGTGTTTGTGTTGTCAAAATTGCTCCAAGTTTATTACCTTTAGGAGTAGTTCTATAGACAAAGCAATCATCTAGGTGATCTGTAACAATAGCAAATGCCCTGGATATTGGGAATTCCAAAGCAGCAGACCTTAAAGAAATGAGAAGTATTTATAGATCTTATAGTTATATAGAAAACTTAGTATGAAATAAATCTGGTGGTAATCCTGGTTATTACTAACTAGAACAGAAATCATCTTCACAGGCATTAGTTCAGAATGCCTGGCAACTAAAAGTTTAATTGTACTGGTACTGACTAAACAAAAAGCCACATTTAAAGCTATGTTAACCATGGGTGCTTCAGATTTGTAAAGATCTTTAAAATTGATCTCATAGATTGATGTGGGATTCCCTTCTGTTTGCTGTGAATATGTTTTATTATCATTGGTTTAACAAAGAAACTGCTTTGGGCCTGCACAAGGCAGAATAGAACTAGGCAAGGAAAACTAAACTGAATTCTAGGAGAAAAAAGGCGGAGTCAAAGAGAAGTCATGTAGCCACCCATAGGAGACAGACACGCCAGGGACAGAACTTTACCCAGTAAGCCAAGCCACAATGTGATACTCAAATTAATGAAGATGGGTAGTTTAGGACATAAGAGTAAGCCAGAAATATGCTTAAGCTATTGGCCAAACAATATTGCAATTGATACAGATTTCTGTGTGATTATTTCAAGAGTCTGTACAGCCAGGAAATGAGCAAGTAGCCTCACCCAACAAATTGGCTCCAACGTGACCAACTAAATCCACTTAAAAACTGAAGAGACATTAAAAAGAAATTCTAGACATAAAATAAACAGAGTTTAGTGAAGTTTCTTGGTAGTCACAATTTTTTTGCGGTGGGAGGGTGGGCTGTTGTGGCTCCTTTAAAAGAGGTACAATAAAAAACTGCATGAGTTCTTCGAAAACAGTATTATCTTGGTTTTCCCGCTCAAATGGCTTTTACTCTTTTGGAAGGTCTCATTACAGAGTATTTAAATGAGGTTTGTGAGTAGAGTGCTACAACTTGCTTAATGGCAACATAGACCCACAGTGTGCTTAAAATGTTCCTGGCTCTCAGAGTATTTCTACTCTTGGTTAAGGTATTGTGTTTGTGTAGCTCATTTTAAAATGCAGTATATAATTAAGAAATATATATTGGTAGATAGTCATCTATAATAGTCAAGCTTGTAGTCATGTTAGTTAGGTTTTCTAGATGTACAGAGATATATTTCAGATGAATAGTTATTTTTCAATCCTCTCAAAGACTAACAGAATATGGCATTTAAATGTTTTAAGAACTTAGAGGGGCTGGAGAGATGGCTCAGAGGTTAAGAGCACAGATTACTCTTCTGGAGGTCCTCAGTTCAATTCTCAGCAACCACATGGTGACTCACAACCATGTGTAATGAGATCTGGTGCCCTCTTCTGACCTGCAGGCATGGAGGCTGAACAATAAATAAATCTTTAAAAAAAAAAGAAGAAGAACTTAGGACTTTTCGTGACAGTGAGACACATCTGCTCCTGGCAGCACCCATCTTTTTCCAAAGGATGAAGGGCACCAAAGAGGCTACTTATAGAGTTGGTTAGCCATTTTGGCAAAAACTCCTTTTTCCTGGACTGTTTGATGTTATGTTGTATGAACTGGACATGTACGACCCTAGAAGAATGACTGCTAAAGTTGACTAAACATGTCGAGATAATCTTTTATGGTTCCTGCTTCATGAAAAACTCTGCCAGATATTCTGCAGAACACAGAAGAAAGTGACTGACCAACTGCCAGAAATAGTGAGGTAAAACTGTCTTTGAAATTCTTGCTTCATGGAAAAGTCTGCCAGATACTATGGTCCAGGATGGTAAAGATGGGTGCCTGCAACAGAAGAACTTTGGATGACTCTGTCAATTCTAGAGTCTTAGAAGTTGCTTACAATGCACTTCCTGTTTACTTAGGTAATATAACATCCTTCTAAAATCTTTGATAGAGTTGAAAAATATATAGATATAGTTACAGTTTTCCTTAGTTATGATAAAACATAGAGTAGTTATAAATATTGTAACAATAAAAAATATGCCTGTTGCCTGTTTTGTTATATGTAATTTTACTATGTTAAAGTTAAAGCCTTCCATTTATTTAGACAGGAAAGGGGAGTTGATGTGGGATTCTCCTCTGTATGCTATAAATATGTTTTATTGGTTAATAAAGAAGCTGCTTTGGACCTGTGCAAGGAAGAATAGAGCTAACTATTTATCTAACTAAGATAACTAAGATAACTAAGCTGAATGCTGGGAGAAAGAAGACAGAGCCAAAGAGAAACTATGTAGTCAGCCGCAGAAGACAGATGTGCCTGGGACAGAATTTTACCTGGCTGTAGGGGACCAGCCCTAACAACAACAACAACAACAACAACAACAACAACAACAAAACCCAAAAAACACTTTTTACCTGTGTAGAGGCATGGGAAAAATAAAGACACAATTTACACGACAGTATCAGGAGGAAGTTTTAGGCATTATTTAGATCCCAAAATTACCCATGCTTATTTTTTTAAACAGTTTTTATTACAATGTAAACTGGGGGAAAAGGTAACAGAAAGCTTTGTTAACATGTTGTTGCCTAGGTAGCTGAGATGACTCAAGTAACATGTTACTTACATCCACTTGGTCACATAGGCAGGAAACACCTCTTTCCAAAGTAACCTCATAGTTACAACAGAAGGAACAGAATTACATTAGCATATCCTGGCACCTCAGGATGGCACCAAGTTTATTTTACTTTAAAAGAGCCAGGCAACCACCTCCTGTGTGGAAGGGGCAAATTGTGCCTGCAAGTCACTCAGATTCTCTGGCATCCAAGCAATGTGGGATATTGGCCTGCATTTCTCGGACCTACACCAGATAAGCCACAGCCACATGGCAATACACAGATTAATGGAGATGGATTAGTTTAGGATGTAAGAGTTAGCAAGAAATCTGCTTAAGCTATTGGCCAAACAGTATTGCAATTGATACAGATTTCTGTGTGATTATTTTGGGAGTCTCTATGGCCAGGAAAAGAACAAGTGGCCTCACCCAGCAAAAAATTCCCTTAAATATAAATAAGGTAAATTGCTCCATACAAGTTATCTAAGTTGTTAAAAAGAAACAAAGACAGGCACTAGCAAAAGTTAGTGGAAGTGTGACTCAATGATAATAGAGAAGGAGCCCAGTGCCAAGTGAGCCCAACTCCAAAGTGTGCAGTTGGCTGAGCACTTTAAGGGAAGATGAGTAGGGAAGGTGAATGGAGGAAGTCTGGAGCAGAGTCCACCCAGCACACACACACACACACATATAGGAGGGTCAAAGTAAATACTACGAGACAATTTGTAATCACTAACTGGCACTTACTGACAGGTTAAAGAAAAGTTTTAGATGAAATAAATGTATCAAATCCAGAGAAACACAAGGTCTTCAGCACAAGATGGTGTTTTCGACAGAAGATGGTTTTGAATGCTTCTTCTACACACATGCAGGTTTTGTTTATAGAGAAGAGACGCGGTATGCAGAAGCAGCATGGCAGACTGCATTTGGTGTTTGCTTTTGAGTGTGCTAAGGACGTGCCATCCTAAAATGTTCCAAAGTGGGATAATGGTTACTTAAATTTGAAGACACGCAAGGAACTAGAACTTCAGAAAGCACCATTTGGCCTGTATTTTCCTACATGCCAGAAAAAGATATTTTTGGAGAGAGGTGTCCTTTTCAGGCCAAAGATGGAAAATAGTATACCTCGTAATAGGATCCCTACAAGAACTGTACTGTGACTGTTCATTTGTCCTTTCACTCCTGCATTAATTCACTGGCTGTCAATTATACACATATGCACCATGCTTCAGCAGTTTCTTTGGGCTTGACTGTCCCGCAGACATTGCTATGTAAATTAGATTATGAGTTCTCAGATTAGGGATGCACAACTTGCATGCCAAAAGTAAAATATGCATGGCTAAAAAGCATTTTATTTGGCTTCATTTGTTATCAATGAAATGCAAATGAAAACCACAGTGAATGCAAGGATGAAAGTTGCTAAAATCAAATGTCAGACAGAATCTTATGCTGGAGAGCAATCAAAAGCCTCCCACACTGCTGGCTGGAATGTAAATTGATACAAACCACTTGTTAAAAGACTTGGCAGTTCTAATGAAGTTAAACAAACCCTTACATTATGACCTAGCAATTGCACCCCTACGTACTTGCCCAAGAGAAATGAAAACATACAACTATGATCCCTTGCCCAAGAATGTTTGTATCAGCCTTATTTATAAGAACCAAAACCCATAGACAATGCAAATGCTCATGAACATTGGCATTCCATAAATAAATGTTGGTATATTATTTCACTGGACAACTCATCAACAGTAAAAAGAAATGAATTTCTGTTGCACTCAATAGCATAGAAGAATCTCCCAAGCATTAAGGTTAAGGAAAAGCTAAACTTAAAACAATATTGTAGTAAATGAATCCATTGATACACAGTTCGATAGAGGAACATCTGTGTGTAAAGGTCCTAATATTCACTGTCTCTAGCTGGGAAGAGGAATGCCCTAAGAAGAGTGTCATGGTTGAGGGGTTCTTTAGCGTGATGTTCATGATCAATTCCTCATAGGGTAATTGTACATTTATTAAAAGTTGTAAACCTTCAATGGTTTTACATTTTCTAACTTTTTCTTTTGAATAAACAAGTAGGAGTTATCAATAAATCATATGGTATATGATTTGTGCATGTGTCAGTTTGTACCATAACTACAAAACACCAAAAATAAAATTCTAAGCAAGACAAATTTCCCGTGGACTAGAAACACATTAACTATGCATTTGACCTAGTGTCAAACGTATTTTATAAGCAGCACATTCTTGTGCTAGCATGCATTCTATCATTATGACAAAGCTGGTTAGAATAGGTAAAGCATCAGCAGCAGAGTTCACCAAACTTGCTATAGACAAGTGTCTTCTGTAAGATCTAATCTCATCTCATGCTTTCAGGTTATATTTACTGGAACTGACGAATCAGAAACAGTTCAAAAGTCATTCACAGAATTGATTCTGTTACTTAAACATCTCCTACAGACAGGAAATGGGAGTTTCTGGGACTCAGCCTAGACTACCATTATCTGTTGGGTTTGGTTGGTACTTGTTGGTACTAAATGCTTTAAACTTGTTTTAATGAACAATGGCATATAAAACAAATGATATCTGGCAAGGAACTACAAGAAAGCCAAAGAAAATCCCCATGGATTTGGCCTGAGGCACACTGCCTAAGTGATTGGAGAAAAGAAGCCAATATCCTTGTTCAAAGAGTCCTACCATATCATCATTTATGAGAACTTGGCATTTTTTTTTGACAAAATCAAAAAAACTCTGTAACTTGTACCAGGCAATAAAGCTTATGCATTATTGTAAAGATCCATGGATACTGACTCTTGTATGCTGACTAATTTTCATTTTCTTGTGTGTTGTCTTTTAAGAGCAGCAATGTAACAATAAAGAACACATGAGTGGTAATAGCACAGGAGGTGAGTGTATAAGGTCTGGTCCCCCAGAAGCAGCTGCTAAGGTGGAAATGACAATGACTATATTATCCAAGAAGAAATCTTGGAGAGGGTGGGTAGAGAAGTGGAGAGAGCAAGTCAGAGAGAAAGGAGGCAGTCAAGAGCAGGCATGGTCACAAGCATGAGTTCCCCATAGGCATCCTTCAGCTTGATGCAACCAAAGAACTGAAAAGAATGCCTTGGGGGCATGGCAGCCATGTGAGGAAGCCAGGGATTTAACTTTCATGCCCAATAGTCCCTCAACTGCAGCTTGCTAGAAGGTCAGGAGATGAAAACCTTCTGGGTAGATCTTTTATTAGTCCATTGACATACTAGCTTCCATGGGCCTGGGCAAGTCTCATAAAGGAACTCTCAGCTCTCAGAGAAAGTGATAAAAGATATCCAAGAACCCCAGTTGAAACAAAACACTGCCCACCAAACCTAAAATAATTATTACAGAGATTGCACCAAAAAAGTAGCAATTAAGAATGATAAACACTCACTAGGTGATAAAGTTTTAGTATTTACTTACTTATTTATTTTTAGTGTGTTTGTGTGTGTGTGTGTGTGTGTGTGTCACAATCAGAGAATACTAGCAGGCATCTGTTCTCTCTACCATATGAATTCAGAAAATCCAGTTCAGCTTGTTAGGGTTGATGACAAGCCCCTTACCCACTGAGTGATCCCACCAGTCCCAGTTGGTAGCATCCTTACACAAACATTCACCCTACTAAATAGATATATTCTTAACTTGGATTTAAGGAGTTAAGTAGTTCATGCTTATTCATGCCTATAATTTTGGGATTGGGGAACCTGAGGCAGAAGATTGATGTGAGTTCAAAACCAGAGTAGGCAGTATTTGGGGCCAGAGGGAGATAGGAGGCACTGAAAATGTTACTAAGTTAGCAGAATTCTCGCCTAACATACATAAAAAGCCTAGGTGTAATGCTCAGAGCTAAAAGAATTCTGTGTGGTGAAACATATGTGGAAGAGGGAAGTTGCTAGCAATGGGATTGCTGCATGAAAAAAGATGCAAGCTTTTCATTTTGAGCTACTGTCAGCTAATTCAACAAAAATGTCATGCCATGTTACCCTGTGAATGTCTAGGGATTTATGTGTTTACCAACATCTTAACTAGGATCACCAAGATAAAAAACATCGTAAATCTGACTCCAGCAAGGCAAGCAGAGAGGCTGCCTGCAGGTTTCCAACCCTCTTTCAGCACCAACAGGTCTAATGCCCCTGCTCTGTAGCAAATCACCTGTTATAGCCCCTTTTCTCTGCCTCCATTTCCAGTAGATCACACAGATCATCTCCTTCTAATTTGCCCTACCACATATACACACATACACACACGCACGCACGCACGCGCACACACACACACACACACACACACACACACACATTTTATCTCAGTACCCAACATCACCAGGAAGCGGAGAAAGCATAGTATCTCTATTTGCAGATGATGTGACCCTAAACATTCCACCAGAAACGCCCTACAGCTGATAAACACTTTCAGCAAAGCAGCCAGATGTAATATTAACTCACAGACACCATTAGGCCTCCTATACATAAACGAAAAGTAGAATGAGGAAAAAAATCAAGGAAACAAGACCTTTCACAAAAGCCTCCAATAATATATAATATTTCAAGGTAAACCTTGCCATACCAGAGCAGCCTGAAGTCTAAGAATCGGCAAAGGGTGTCCAGATTGAATGAATACACAGAGCACAAGGTTCAGGTGGAACAGCTTCTTTATTGTTCTGCTGGAGCTGGCTTTTATACCATGGTGCCAAATGAGGAGGGGGCTGCAAAGGGACTGTAACCTGACCCTGGCAGGGATCAAAGAACGGTCACTATACTCTCCAGGAGCAGAGGGTATCGATTATGTTTTCTTTGCAGATAAGCACCTCAAATGGGGGCAGG
>LOEQ01003099.1:6666-34220 GCA_001685075.1 Bramus lutescens | reverse complement strand
GATTGGCTAGGCAGAAAGTATAGGTGGGTCAACCAGACAGGAAGTAGAGGCGGGTGAGGAGAACAGGAGTATTCCGGGAAGAAGGAAGCTCTTTCTGCATCCCAACCCAGACCACTGAGAAGCAAGATGTAACCTCCCCAACTGAAAGGTACCAAGAGCCATGTGGCTAACATAGATAGGAATAATGGGTTAATATTAGCTACAAGAGCTGAAAAGAAGACTGAGCTAATGGGCCAATCAGTTTTATAATTTATGGAGATCTCTGTGTGATTTTCTTTGGGGCTTGCCAGCTGTGAGGTATCAGGCAGAACAGAACCCAACAAGCTGGCCCTCATGTTACAGAATGGTGCCTGCGTGGATAACTACATCCACAGAAAGCCTGACGAAGCATGGGAAAGGTCCAGCCGTCAAAGCCACAGCTTTAATCCTCTCCATAAAGACTCATGTGTTCAAAAAAAGAGAGAGACACAGTAAAGAGAGATTCAAAGACAGACAACACCTCTAAATGGTTTACAATGTGTTAAAAATATATTCAGGCTAAAGGTTAAAGTTCTTAAAAGTAAAAAGGAAAGAAAGAGAGTAGTTGGGTGTGGTGGTACACATCTTTAATCCCAACACTTGGAAGGTAGAGGTAGATTGACCTCTAAGACTTCAAGGAGCAGAGGTAGATTGACCTCTGTGACTTCAAGGTGTGGCAGGACACACCTTTAATCCCAGTGCCTGGGAGGCAGAGACAGCAGGATCTCTGTGAGTTCAAGGACAGCCTGGTCTACAGAGTTATTCCAGGACAAAGATATAGAAAAAAATCTGTCTCAAAAAATAAAAATAAAAAATAGAGGTTATGTAAAGCCACATAAAGATAAAAAATACACAAAAAATCTTGATACTGTATGCTATTATGCTCTCTTTAAATTGTTTAAATGCTGAGAAAGGGGCAACAGCTCCTAAAAGATATTTGCTTAAAAATGCTATTAAACTAATCCAAGATAGATATTTTTAAAATACCTTGACTTCAAAATTGAAGTTAAAAGGTATGTTACTTTAGAGAGGAAATTTTGATTTTGTTTCCACAGAAAATGAGAGGCTGTGGATTCTTTCTAAATTAAGAAAAATCAGGTTCGATCAAGAAAGACCACCTGAGAAATCTCCAGTAGGAAGCGATGGCAGGGATGTCTGAGTTCCACATCCAAAACAGATTCAAGACTGCTGCCTGAAATGATCAAGATTCACAGGATACTCCAGGACTTCATGATAATTCTAAATTTTCTTTAGGTCCCCATAAGAATATCAGTGCCCCCAACCAGCCAGAAGTAGCCTGGAATACTATGCCCACATTCCCAAAACATGGACTATGGATATTTTCCTTTGTTTCAAAAGAAAAAAAGAGGGGGAAGTGGTATGAGAGAATTGTCTATATTCTGTCAATCATGTTTTAAATAAATGCTGATTGGCCNCATGTTTTAAATAAATGCTGATTGGCCAGGCAGGAAGTATAGGCGGGTCAACTACTCAGGAAGTAGAGGCAGAGTGATGAGAACAGGAGAATGCTGGAAAGGAAGAAGCCTATTCCTCCCAGTCCAGCCCAGACCGCCGAAGAAGCAACATGTAAACTACTCGGATGAGAAAGGTACTAAGCCATGTGGCTAACATAGATAAGAACAATGGGTTAATATAAGCTACAAGAGCTAATGAGAAGACTGAGCTAATGGGCCAATCAGTTTATAAGTAATGCAGATTCTCTGTGTGATTTTCTTTGGGACTTGCCTGCTGTGGTGTACAGAGCAGGACAGAAACCCCAACAAGCAGGCCCTCATGTTACATACACACACACACACACACACACACACACATACACACACACATATATATATGATCATATAACTGTGATCTATATCCATCAATAGCTTCAATGGCTTGAGTTATCACTACTACCTTTTCACAAACAGATATATGATATACTCTCTGGTAGTTATGGACTTCTGGGAAACCCTACAATAGTAATTTCTTTTATAATATCTGAGGAGACAAAATCCTAGATGAACAACTATATTGGCTTTTATTCTAATTAAAAATTAAAATAAAAATGCAAACTAAAATGAATGAATACATCTAGTACTAGTAAAGCATAATTAAAGATAGAAATCTTCTTTTAGGACAGAATACTTCTTCCTAGGTAATAGAGACAAAAAAGCAGCTTTTGTATACTGAGTAAGGATTAAACCAGAGTGTGATGCACTTCACACTGAAGACCCAGACAGGAGTTTCATTCCCTTACTGCTCCAAGATATGAAACCAATGGCCTTTGTTTTCTCGATTCTTAAAGAGGACATCAGAGCAGCTTTTGTCACATGCAGTGCCTCCTGATTTCAGCATGGGAATTGGAAAGGCTCCCTGAGTTGGCTTTTCTCTGGAGAGATTAAACTTCTCATTGCCAATTGGAACGAATTGCCCACTGGAGTTTTTTTGAAATTCAATAGCTCTTAGATCCTGAAGGCAATAATTTCTAAGTTCTGAGACTAGCAAAGACTTGTTGGTCATTATAAAGATTTATGTATTGGGTGGTTAGCCGCACAATATCTTTCCCCCATGTATTTTGGTTTTTTTCTGTGTGTGTGTGTGTGTGTTTTAGGTGAAATCTGCTATAAAGCCTTGGTGGGCTTCTGATTCACTGTGTGGTCCAGGCTGGCCTTGAACTCATGAGTCCCCTGGATTAGCCTTGAATATAGTGCTGGGGTTACGGGCATGCACTGACATTTCTCATACAAATCTCTTATTTTCTGTTTGTATTTGCTTTAGTCCACACTCTGGATTAGAGAAAAAGAACTATTTTACAATGTATGGTTTCCTCTCCCTCTAACCTTGTAGAATTATCTGGAAAGCTATCCTGAAATCCTGCCCATTATTTGACAATTGAGATTTAGTCAACTTGTATCACAAATCTGCTGCACTGTTAAAAGTTACAGTATGAATTTTGGACATGTGTATAAATCTGTGAAATGATTACCGGGACCAGTACAGAAAGCTCGTCCTTCATGCATGGAAAGATCTCTTTCCCCAAGTCCCCTTGGTGTACTACCTCTTTTCTCAACAGGCACACCCTGACCTGCTGGCTGTCACTCTGGATTAGCTTCAGTTTTAGTGCTATATAAACAAAAATTCATTCTCTGGGCATCCTTTCATGTTTACCTCTGTATTTACCTTGCTTATTTTGATATATGTTCATGTTATCACACACAGAATTGGGACTTCTTCATTACCAAGTAGCATGTAATTCTTTGTATGCCAATTAATGATGCATTGACCTATTAATGGTCATTTTTGTTAGATTTCATTTGAACTGTCACAAAGAAAGCCATTATGGACATAAGAGGATCAATATTGGGGTAGACTTATACTTTTATTTCTCTTGGGCAAATATCTAGAAGTTTCTGGTTTGTATAGTAGTCAGCACATTTAACTTCTTAGTGAACCAGAAACCTATTTTCTGGAGTGATGAAGTCACTTTAAATTTCTACTGGTACATGGTATTGTATCCAGAACATGAGAAAGTCATATTGTTTGTTTATATGTCAGCTTATTTATGCTAGCCAGTCTAATAGGTATGGATTAGTATAGCATTCTGCTTTTAATCTGAATTTTCATGTTATTACTGCCACCAAAAGGATCACAGTATGACACTCCAAAATATGCTATTTTGGAATGATTATTTTTTTTTTTACCAGTGGTAGGATTTTTCAATCTCCAATTGGTCCTTGGACTCTTGAAGGCAACTGGTCTCTCCTATGAACACTGAATTACTGAAATGTCTGAAATAATGTAAGTTTAAAATATCATTGACAGTTGAACAATTTCTTTAAACAATTTAAACCTATTTGTACATTAACCTTCATAAAGTATGTTTGAGTTTCAATTTTTGTATACACTTTGTATAACTGTATGAGTAGGGTTGGTTGCTTTAAATATATATCATTTAATATTATGAGAACTGTCTTTCATATAGTCTCTGGGGAACAAGTTTAACCCCAACAAGCAATTCTAATATTATACATATTTTCTATGAATTTAGTTTTTTGATGTATTCCATCTATTTGTTTATCATTACACAATATTTCATTGTGTTTTCTTTTCCTGCTGCTATAATTTTAATGTTCGCGTACAGCTTCCTTTGTGCATTCATTTGGACCAGCTGCAATTAGCCCAACAGAACCACACCAATCATATTAACTTTCTGACAATATCCTATTTCTCAACACGTAATATGGGTTCTATTATATTGTCTCATCAGTAACCTTCTTCATAGAACTCAGTCAAACCCTTTTTTCTTTTTTCCCTTAGACCTTCTGTTCTAAGTAAGGGTCCATACATTTTGTTGTTTAAGTTGATGTGGGCCCTTTACCACGCTTAGGTCAATCTAAGAGACCGTGGGAAAGTGGGCATTTCAATGGCTGTAATTTCTGTGTTTCCCCCCAGATAAAACTATTGTGCAGCAATATACATTTTCTTAAATACCCATATTTCACACGAGTTTGTTAACAAGGAGTTAAAAAGTGAGTTAACAATGGAGTCAAGGCTTCCTAACGGGCAAACCAAATTTTTCTCAGTTGTTAGTTGTATTTCTTTCTATCTTTGTATGATTTGAAGTTAATCTGCATAGTTTCTAAGAACACTTTTTTTCTAATTAACCACTTCTTCCTTAGTTTGCTTGTTCATTAACTCATTAACTTTCTCTTCAACCCAGAAACCTTTTTTTGGCTGAGCGATTTCTTTGATAACCTTGAAGTGAACACATTTATTCCCCCATCAAATCAGTATTGTTTAAATAAAATGAAAGGACATGTCTGTTCTTAAATAGTTCATCTATTTTTTGAGTGACTTAAAACTATACCACTGTGTAAATCCACTTTTGAATAGAGCAATGAGAACTTTCAGGCCCAGTTCTGAATCTCCTTGCAAACATTGACTTTCTTGAATGCCTTAGACATTCTTTAAGATGATTTTATTATGCTTTGTTCGTTTTGTGAGATTGTATATGTGTGTGTTGAGGGAATGACGTGCCGCTGCTCATATGTAGATGTGAAAGAAAAACTTGACGCAGCTTGTACCAATTAGCTTCTGTCAACATGACACAAACTAGAGTCACCAGGGAGGAAGGAGCCTCAATTGAAGGAACCTCAGTCATACTGGTCTGTAGACACATCTTTGGAGGTTAGGGTGCATTTTCTTGATTGATGATTGATGTGGGGCATAGTCCTCCGTTGGAGGTAATACCCCTGGGCAGATAGTTCTGGGTTGTACAAAAGAGGTGGCTGTGGAGGTTTGAAAGAAAACGTACCCCTAGGCTTGCAGGAAGTGGCACTATTAAAAGGTGTGGCATTTTGGAGTAGGTGTGGCTTTGTTGGAGGAAGTGTGTCACTAGGGGGTGGGCTTTAAGGTCTCAGAAGCTCAAGCCAGGCCTATTGGCTTGTCTCCTCCTGCTGCCTGGGGAATCAGATGTAGAAATCTCAACTACATCTCTAGCACCATATCTGCTTCCATGACACCATGCTTCCCACCATAATGATAATGGTCTAAACCTCTGAACTAAAAGCCATCCCCAATTAAATGTTTGCCTTTATAAGAGTTGCTGTGGTCAAGCTGTCTCTTCACAGCAATAGAAACCCTAACTAAGACTGCAGCTGAGCAAACTCGAAAAGCAAGCCAGTACGTAGTCTGCCTCCATGGTCTCTGCTTTAGTTCCTTCCCTGACTTCCATTAGTGATGGGCAGAGATGTGAAAGTGTAAGCCAAATAGATTTGGGATCAAATACCTTGGATTAAGAAACCCACACATGCTACATCTCCATAGCTGAATATACAAGGGGCATTTGGGGCCAAAGAAGCACAGGTCAATCAGGAATTGTTCCAATAAGCTTCTGTGAACTGTGCGTCCCCACTTCTGTTTACAGAATTTTTGCTGTTGGATGGAGTTAGGACATTTGTAATACTCTTGGATGTCTGTTGTAAATTTGATCATATCTTAATGTTTTCTCTTCTGGTTGGGCATTTAACTTGCTGTAGTTTTTTTGAACTCTAGCTAACCGAATTGACCACTGATGACATTTTGCTTCATGTAGATCAAGGGGGTATGGCTCAATTAATGGGAATAGATTTGTGGCGCCTCACATAAAACCCAAAGAGTTCTAGAAACCAAGCCAAATCAACCAATATGTGTGTGAGCCAATGATAAGTGAAATAGCTCCTTAGGCCACAAAGCACTACTTGGCATTGAATAAATACAATTTGATTTACATTGCCCTTATGTTTTTATAACATCAAAACACATTTTATATGAGTTTGTTTTCAAGTGTACTTTGAAGAACAATGAGCAATATCTTTAAAATTATTTGAGAAACGCTGGAATAAGCAGTTGTGCCAAATTACTGAAAGCAATGATTAGAGACCCTTTTCTGCCTCAGTTTTATCTTTGATCGCAATAGGCTATTTCTTTTTCCCTCTTAACATTTAAATTAAAGGTATTTAACTATGTCATAATAAATAAAGTCCTCAATTGCCCCTCCAAGTTTTCAGTTTATTCCTGTTAAATTTTGGTTTTGCATAATGCTATGCATTTCTGTTAGTCTGTGTCACTACAGGAGAATACTAAAGACTAGATAATATATAAAGAACAAAGACTATGAGATTCACAGTTCTGGAAGCAGGAAAGTACAAGATCATGGAGCTAGTAAGAATCTTTGTATAATTTCAAGGCTGACTGTCCCCCAAAAGACCGTTCATCAAAAGCTTGGTCCTCATATTGGCGTTATTGGAAGGGGTGGAACTCTGAAGAGATGGGGTCTGTAAGGAGATCTCTAGATTAGAAGGCGGTTATTCTTGAAGGGACTTGTGGGACCCCGTCCTCCTCTTTTCTTCTAATCCTGCAGCCATAAGATGAGACATTTTTGTCTGTGCATATTCTCCCTGCCATTACCATCTGACATCTTATACAGGGCTATAAAAGTTCTGAGTTGCCTTCAGCATTAAGTAGAATCTCTAAATCCAGAAGTTCTACAAATAAGGCTCTTTTCTTTATCAAACAAATATTTCAGGCATTGTTCTATGTAGTGAAAAGCTAAAGCAGGCCCTTACTTTATCTATAAAATAAAATCTTTTTGTAATCCAACTGAGCAAGCTTTAATCCCTGAGATATCATTTAAGCAAAGAACAAAGAGTAAGATTATATTTATCTTTAAGCTTTTTTAAATATGAAGGGCTTTGCAGAGATTAACTATGGTCTAACTTTCAAATGATAAGCTAAATTATCCAGAGTAGCACATGTGCAGGAATCTCCCCGTGGTATTCTCTGCATGCATGTCTATTCCCCAGAGGAGCACATTGTCAAATATTTTAGATAGTCTAAAACATTTTCTCTTTTATATTCATATGTATTATACTACTATGATTACGTGATACTGCTGTGAATGTATCATTATAGAGGCAGAGACAGAGAGAAAAGACTGTATTGTATTAGACTACCTACATAATTCTTGATGCTAACCCCCCACTCTCATACACTGTATATACCATAGACTTTGCTCTCTTCCTCTGCTGTCTAGTTGTGAACATACCAATAGGTAATGATTTCCAAAGGACTCTAACTATTTGACAAGCACCTGTTAAATAATTTGCAAAGAAGTCAAATAAGTCAAGTTATGTCTTTATTTCCTTCTCTGTGTAGGTACCCTTCTGTAACATCCAATCCGTCTCAGATCAGAAAGTTCTGTTCCTAGAAGTGGGAGGTTCCTGTTTAAAAAGTGTTAAAGCATTTATATATGAGAAATGCTAATACCATAATCATTATTCATTAAACAGTCTCATCATAATATTGAACAAACAATAGATAGACTATAAGCATTTACAACTTATAAAGAATATAAGTAAAGAATATTTGAAGAACTTCTAGAAATCAGCAAGGAAAACCTGGGTCCCTCATAGAAAAGTTAAAAAAAAAGACATCACAGAATTTGATATTTGAGTGGCCCAAATAATTATGAAATATATCCAAAGCACTGATCATTGTGTTCATTTAGATTATAGTCAGTGTGGGATGCCTCCATCTGTAGAAAAGTGTCACCAGTGTGAATCATTTGCAGTATGCCACATATACTGGTTTTGAACATCAGATGAACTGTCAATATTTGCACATAAATTTATCTCTAGTACTTCAAAAGTAAAGAGGCACACTGCATTTTATCTGGAGACACTAACCAGAAAAGTTAAAATTTAAATTGCTAACAATTTTAAGCATTGGTAGCAACGTGGGACAACTGAAATTTTTAACCACATCTCCACAGCATGGCAATTGATTCAAGTCCACTTTGGAGAACTGTTTGGAAAGACCCATTAAATGTGTTAAATCTTAGAATGCAGCAAATCTTCTTCAAGGAATGTCCCTAAAAACACACAGGAGAATGAATGCTGCAGTGCCTTTTGTATTTATACTGTCAAAAAATAAACAAACCTGGGTGACCCTTTATATTGTAATTACCAGGTAAATTTCGGTATAATTATAGAATGAAATATCAACTAAAAAGCACACTGCTGCTAGATTCAATGTACTGATAATACTCTGAAAATTAATGTTTAGGGGGGAAAAGCCAGACACAAAATTAGACATATGAAGATAGACAATTCATCTGCAATGTTAGAAGCCATGAATGAAGAAGAATGTAACTGGGAGGCCAAGTTGAAGTTTTGATGGAAATTTCTTGACTTGAGTGTTGCCTTCATGGGAGAATTTATTTTGGAAAATCTTCTTGCTCTGTTTCAATTCAGGTATTGTTTTGCATAATATGCATCAATGAAAATTTTTGTTTGAAGCTAGGACTATGGTTCAGTAAGTAGAGTGGTGGCCTAGCATTCATAAAACCCTAGTTTGATCCCCAATACCATCTAAGAAATGTTTCCTGATGTCATCCAACTTTATGATTCATGTATACGAACATTGAACTATCCACTAGACTCTGCCTGTATACGCTGCCTTAGAATTCTGTTTTTCTCGTTTGCTCTGTTTCTATTTTTAAAAGAGTCAGAGAAAACTAAAAGCAGCATAGTATAGTTAAATAACATTATCCAGCTACATAACCATGGGTCCTGTCTATCTCAAAACAAGGAAACAAGATGTTACTGTTGAGATAAATCTTTATACATAATTGGCACACACCATAATAATTGTAATAGTAACAATGTGATATATCATTGTTCCTGGTTTGTGTCCCTGGACCTTTTGTGGTGGGATAACTTTTTTGAGCTTTTGTTGATGTTTCCTAGACTTCATGTTGATTTTTTGAATGTAGGAATAGACTCCTAATTTTATATCTTCTTTGTGATCCTTTCTGCATGGCAAGCTTCCATACAAATCCGTTGGAAGGTGTGTTCTTTCACATAATAGAATATTTCATAATGACAGCATCTTGGTTTTGTACACAGGCTCCTTGATCTACCAACTTACCCTTTAAGCCTCGATTTATTCTGAAGTTGAGAATAACACTGATAACCTAGAGAGAGCCTGCTATGGTTTGGTCAGTTACTGTCACTGCTTTAAAACGACATGGACTTTCAAAATATGCTACTTCCTGCTCCTTGTCCTCTCCCTTCCAGCTGTTTATCAGATCACTCCTAAATTAGCAGGTCACAGCATCACCACATATACCCATTTTCTAGAGAAATGTCTTACAGTGATGATCTTTGATCAGCTTTTCTGAATCCCATGGTGAAAGCACTCTGAACCATGTAAGTAAGAAATACTGCAGAATGAGATCCTATGAAGGAACATTTGAGGAGTGGTATAGGTGCAAGTTAGAATAACCTAAACCACAAGGAAGTAGTTTTTAAGTCAGGGAGTTCCTTTTGAATCCTTCCTAAGAATCTATATAAAATAGCGTAGTTCAAAATTATATTATAATTTTACTTAGATATTCTCCTTCTGATATCTCTCTATGACAGATATACTCACACAAATTATAGATGTTTAATGCATTTATTTGTTAAATAAAGAAAATGAATGAATGCAGCAGTAATTAACACAATGTATAAAGAACATGCATTTTGGGGGCTTCTGTTAGTAAAGCACATGCTTTCCCAGGATCAGGATCTTCCTGAGCTCAGTTCCCAGACCCAATATGAAAAATCTGGGCATTGTAGCACATACTCATACTCCTTGCCCAGGTGGATCATGGGTCCTGCTGCTCAGTCAGTTTAGTCTACTTGGAAAGTTCTAGGCAACAGAGAAATCCTGTTTGACAAAAAACAAACAAACAAACAACAGCAATTAAAAAATAAAAATTAATAAAAAACAAGATGGATAGTCCTGAAGAATTATCCTCTGGCCTCCACATGACTGTGAATGCATTTGTACCATCAAAGCAGGCAGAGTCAAAGAGATGCCATGTAGCTGCCAAAGGAGACAGATGCTGGAAATTTACCCAGTAAGCCACAGCCTCATGCCGATATACAGATTAATAGAAATGGGTCAATTTAATGTGTAAGAGTTAGTCAATAAGAAGCCTGAGCTAATAGGCAGCAGTGTTACAATTAATACAGTTTCTGTGTGATGATTTTGGGTCTGGGCGGCTGGGAACAAACGAACAGTCTCCATTTACACTGTAATAACAGCAAATAACAGTTTATTTTTCTCCAATAACATGTTCTTCATGTGAAAGTTTCCATTGCCTTTGACAAAAAAAAAGTCTTTGGAATAATTTCAGCCTAATCATTTACTAGATAAACTCCTTTTCCTTGCTGTAATGTCCTTAGCTTGAAATGCTTTTATTGCTCTTTATAGAGAGTGCTTATGTCATCACTTTATTGCACAAGTGAAATTTGAATGGGAATAACCTTGAGGCACCTTTTTTCTTTTATTCTAAATGCTCCGTTGGAAGTGTTCCTCAAGTTGTTCTCTTCTCTCTCTGGGCAAAGATGTTGCAGCTTTCCAGCCATTCTCATGTGTCAATTTTTTTAGAGGAACTGCAGCTTCATATAAAACTGTCAAAACTCTCAACAGATTTAAATCTTTTATTTTTTTCTTTCAGTTCAATTATGTTGCATAAAAGCTTAGCTGAGAGAGGACACTGTATTATTTGGGGGGGGTTGGTACCTCCCCATCTTTAGCTTCAACTTCCTTGCCCTCATTTTGTAACCTCTGACCCTTTCATAGTTGGGTCCATGAGGAAATCAGGATTGGGCCAAGGAACACTGAGATACAATACTTCACACTGAATGAGTAGCATGACCAGGTGGAACCCTCTGGAGTAGCAGATACCAAGTACTGATTATTTCTGAGACAGTCTGGTGAGTTGTTTCGTAAGTTCCTTGGGTGAATGATCTACATCTCTGCTGACTCTCTTATGATTGCCCTTGGCTTCAGGCAACCCTCCACAGAGAATCTCTCACTTCATTTACTTCCAGTGCTCTTGAGAAATTCCATTCCAAGACAACACATGTTCAAAATCTGGACAATGGAAAACATGACTAAGCAGTCATAGCAGTGCTGGCCATGAGCAAAGTATTTCCTTACTGTTCTTTGCTACAGGTCCCCTTAATGAATCGGCTCCCTCTAGATTTTTCAAGCAAGCATCCTGTACAAGAGGCAGCATTATTGAAATTCAAGAGGTCTTTCTTTTTATTCCATTTGCTTAGCATGGTGAAGCTCAGCAGTCTCTGATAAGCCCTCTTCTTGAATAAGCAGCAACCTTGATCTGTAAAGACTTAAAAACAACCCTAGCATAGTGTCTGTTATCAAGGCCACATCCCAGGAAAGTCACCTTTCTCTTTTTAAAGGAGCTGCCTGAGGAATCTCCAGGCTGCCATTGTGGTTTAAATGTGACTTAGCCCTGAACTTACACAGGTGAGCCGCCAGAGACACACAGTAACAATATCAATGGTGGAAATTCAATTCAACTCTACTGGGTTTTAGAAATGGGACCTATTAGAGATCTACTAGATGAGGTGAAATACCCCATCATTAACTCTGGTGGCTTCATAAGGAGAACGGCATAAACCAGATACAGACACTTGTGAATCCTATCCCTTGCTATATATTGTCTAGAGTTACATCCGGACTCTGCCAGCAAGAAAGTCAGCACTGAAACTAAGCCCATACCAGTGGCACATCCTCAAACCTCCAAAACTGTAGTATCTCTTTTCTTTATCAAATTAGCTTACCTTAGATACTGTGCTATAGTTACTTACATGGTGAGCTCTTATTTATTAAAAAGGTTTACCATTTATTCCAGCCAATTTTGCATAGATGGCATCTAGTTAGCCTGCTTCTGTGGGAAGACAATTTAAAGATCATTTGTTTGCGGATGGGGCTCCTCTAAGTCTGAGTAACAGACCGTAGTTTTCTTTTTTGACTCTACCTTACCCTTGCCCCTTACCTACTTCTTTGGCTCAGTATTGCTTTAAATATTTGTGCATCCCCATACAAGTTGGAAATCCTTTCACTCTGAACTTCTGTCACTGTAGCCATAAATACTGCTAGATAAAACTTGTTCTTATGATTTTCACTACTGTGGGACTTTACCTTTGACACTGAGTTCAAAACTAACTCAAGTTCTATTCTCAATTTTATGGCTTTCACAATACATTTTTCAGGCAATGATTAGTTATGGACCCATGGGACTTTTATTTTTCACCCATTAGAAATTCCAGATAAATGCTGGGACTTGTTTTCAGACTATAAAATTTGTTGAAATTCTTTATCCTGTGTTGCAAAGGAAGAGGAAGACAACAAATGTATGTTAAATGATAATTTTAAAGCCTGTATCCACATTAATTATTATTTATGTGAAATCTTAACATTTTAAAGAGGTATTAAACTTGTTAAAAATGCTTAATGTGCATTATTTCTGACACTAACACAAAAATATCAATGGTGTATCAGTTTTATATGGGTATCATGGAGATTACCCTTTCTATTAATGCTACTAAGGTGAATTCTCATGGTTTTCCTTCAAGAAGGAAACAAAGTTATTAAGTCAAGGCTTCTTTGTCAGTTGTAATTATTAGTATCATCAGATTGGGCATTGCTGGACAGCATCGTCATGTCAACTCAAAAGTGAAGTTCAATAAATCTTAAACTAGAAAGCTGGAGAGATGACTCTATTCTTCCGAAAAACCAGAGTTCAATTTCCACCACCCACATGGTAACTGCATTTCCAGGGGATCTGACATTCTCATATACACATGTATGCAGGCAAAGCACCAATGTACGTAACAAATAAAATGGAAAAAATGTAAAATACTAATCTAATTAGTATTTTCATTCTATTCTGATTCCAAAAATAGGACTTGTTTGCTTTTGAAAATCTAAAAGTACAACTTGAAAGCTGAAAAGTATAAAATAAATATTATGTAGTTCATGTGTAGATTAAAATCAGCAAAATTCAGTAAAACTACTTAACTATTGCATATATATTCTAATTTCTACATTCAATGAATATTGTGTATATGTTAATGAAAACATGTAGGTTAAAATAAGCAGAATTCAGAAAAACTATCTAATGTATGTATATGTATACTCTAACTTATACATTTAATGAATATTTTGTATATGTTAATGAAAACATGTATCTGCAATTTACCCGACTTTTAGTTTAATATTATGCTCAGCAGTAGAGCATTGCTGAATGAAGTAAGTGATCATACTTCGACACAAAAAGTGACATTATAACCACAATATATTTCATCACGTCTTTCTCAGAATTCAAAACTTGTAGTTTTCAAGTCTGGAAACTGGCCCCAAACCTTGCATACTATGTATTCTACTTGTAATGGAGACAAAGCTTTGGCTTGCTCCTGGATAGTGTACTCCATCATAGAATGAAAACACAGCAGCAGGAGAGTGAGGCAGCTGTTCATTTCGTGTCCTCGGTTAAGAAGCAGAAAGAGGTGAATGCTGGTGCTCAGCTTACTTTGTTCTTTTTATTCCTTATGGAATGCTTTGAATGCTGCAGCCCACGGTGGCCAGGTCGTCCCATTTAAAAGGTTATTTAAGAGAAGTAAAATCCATATAATCCCTCATATAACAATACTATAAAAACCCAAACTATAAAATCCCAATCTATGTATTTCTTCAAAGGCACAACCTGAGGCTAAAGTAATCGAGGGAACCCTACAAAGACGAGCCTAGGGTCCTGTCTTCTCATCAAATACTCAAGATCAACCCTGTATGAACAGATGATATGACTGTGACTGCTCCATGCTGTAGTTGTAGGGATAAAAATAGTTTTTTTATTGCAGATATGAGAGAGAACAGACAAAGGTACCTGGAAGAGTCCATGGGAGAGAGAGAAACAACCTGTACATGGCCAGGGCTATATCTGTGAGAGAGGAGAGGATAGATCGCAGGGGAGAGAATAGAGAAATCATAGTGAGAGAAGCAGGGGCAGAGCAGAGCAAAGAAAGACCATAGCAGAATAGCTGTGTTAATAGAAGAATAAGTAGCCAGGTATGGGGGTGGTGCCCATGAGCAGGAGGGAGTTTAGGTTAGGGGAGGAGGTAAGAAGGATGAGAATGCTACCATGGACTTTGAAATGTGTAAGAGGCACTTGGGATATGAATGGTGCCTGTAGGCACCACAGGTAGCCATATATCCCCTTTCTGCTAGAGATAAAGGAAATAACTCTTTTCATACCTGAGAGGTGGCTTCCCAAGTTCCTGAAGAATGCTGGCTTTTATCCTCCTACAGCTTAGATTGCACTCATTTCTGGATATTGGAGTTTGGGTGAATTGGAGTTTTTTTTTTTTTGAACGTGGCAAACACTATAAATAATTAATACCAAAACTCATCAACATATGTCAGTAGAATGAGTAAGACAGTCTCAAGCCATCATTCTCCTCTGTGTGTTCTAGTTTCTCAATTCTACAATCAAGTTGCTCTCAATTTGGAACATCAAGAAATTCTGCCTACATTTTAGAAATTTCATTGATTGTAATAGCCTGTAGTTGAAGGATGGAATTATGTGACTCAGACAATGTATCATTATAAAAATTTCAATTCTAAGTTTGACCTCTGGTTATTCATCTGAAGTAACTAAACAAATACATATACTAATAAAACCTGTTATAATTTATGATATTCTAAGAATATCATGCAATATTTAATTATAACTGATATGCACATAAAAATAAGGTATACTTTAATATATATCTGTTGGGGCAGGCTGTTAGTTTGTTTCCTGACTGCCCTGACTTGAAATAATCACAGTATTTGAGAATTTGGGCATAGTTCTTTCCAAACTGCTTCCTGCTTTTTGTTGGGTGAAGTAATTTTGGAGGGTGTTCACAGTGACTTTTCAGGCAATCTTGGTCCATCAAACCACATTAGTCTTAAAGGAATCCACAGGTTCTCATCCTCTGTGTAAACAAAAGAAGAACCTCTCTTCCAAAGCAACAAATCCTTAGACCCAAATTTTGAAGTCAAGTTACCTTTAAAAGATATATGTTGGTTTAGTTTAGCAGTCCATACAATGAAATATCTCTCTGTGCTTAGCTTATGCACAATCAAAACTTCAAAGAAAACACAAAAATATACATAATCCAGTCTCTTTGTGTATATTCCATCTTTACAGAGATTATTTTTCTTATTCTATTACTCTTTTTTAAAAGTTTACTCTGTCAATTTTAGAGTTTTAGAAGTTGCTTACAATGTATGTCCTGTTAACTGAGGTAATATTATATCTTTCTGGAATCTTTGATGAAGTTGAAAAATAGTTATACTTTATAGTTTTCCTTAGTTATGATAAAAATAGATTAGATATAAAACTTTAGGTTCACAAAAGGAGATAGATAATAGAGTATTTTTCTTAATTTGTCAGATGTAAATGTACTAAATATTGTAACTATAATTCTTGCTGCTACCATTGTATCTGGACTGAGAAAGGTATCTCTCCATAGTGAATGAGCTCCAAAAGGTGAGGTTAATGCACTAGGCATAAATCCTGGTCCCAGTGCCAGTGGCCCCACAGACTACCCAAGGCACAGAGCTGTCACCCACATTCAGAGGCCAAGTTTGGTACTATGCAGATTCCCCAGCTGTAAGTTCAGAGTCAGTGAGCTTCCACTAGCTTGGATGAACCTGTCTCTGTGGGTTTCCCCATCATGATCATATAATTCGTCCTCCCTCTTCAACTGGACACACAGAGCTAGGCCCAGTGTTTGATTGTGGGTCTCTGCAACAGCTCCCTCAGTTACTGGAGGTAGGTTCTATGATGACAATTACGGTAGTCACTAATTTGATTATAGAGGAAGGCCAGTTCAGGCTCCCTTTCTACTATTTCTAAGAGTCATAGTTAGGATCAGCCTTGTGAATTCCCGGGAATTTAGATTGCTCCATAATGCCACAATGGCTCACTCTATCAAGATATCTCTTTCCTTGATCTCCCTTTCAGTCCCTTCTACAATTCAGCCATCCCATTCCCTCATGTTCTCCTCCCCTTCACCCCTCCCTCCCTTCTCCCCCAAAGTCCCAATTTACTCAGACAATATTTTCTATTACAAGGAACATTCACACATGTCTCTGTTAGGGTTGTCCTTGTTACCTAACTTCTCAGGGGTTGTAGATTGTAACCTGGTTATTCTTTTCTTTAGACCTAATAATATCCACCTATGAGTGAGTACATACTGTGTTTGTATTTCTGGGTCTGGGTTACATCATTCAGAATATTCTTTTCTAATTTCATCCATTTGTCTGCAAATATCAAGATGTCACTTTTTTTTTTAACCACTAAGTATTACTCCATTGTGTAAATGTACCACATTTTCTTTATCCATTCTTTGGTCGAGGCACCTCTAGGTTGTTTCCAGGTTCTGGCTATTATGAATAATAGCTGTTATGAACATAGCTGAGCAAATGACTTTGTGGTATGAATATGCATCCTTTGGATATATGCCCAAAAATGGTAGTGATGGGTCATGAGGTAAATTGATTCCCAGTTTTCTGAGAAACTGTCATACTGATTTTGAAAGTGACTGTACAAGTTTGCATTCCCATCAGCAATGAAGGAGTATTCCCCTTGGTGCATATCCTCTCCAGAATAAGCTGTCATCAGTGTTCTGATCTTAACCATGCTGACAGGTGTAAGATGGTATCTCAGGATCATTTGTGATTTGCATTTCCCTGGTGCCCAAGGATGTTGAGCAGTTTCTTAAATTTATTTTGGCCATTTGAGATTCTTCTGTTGAGAATTCTCTGTTTATATCTGTTCACCATTTTTAATTGGATTATCTAATATTTTAATGTCTAGTATCATGAGTTCTTTATATACATTTTAGATATCAGCTGTCAGATGTGGGGTTGGTGAAGAAAATTTCCCATTATGTATGCTGCTGTTTTATCTTATTGACTGCGTCCTTTGCCATGCGGAAGCTTCTCAGTTTCCGTAGGTCCCATTTATTAATTGTTGCTCTCAGTGTCTATGCTACTGGTGTTATATTTAGGAAGTAGTATCCCGTGACAATGCAGTCAAGGCTACTTCCCACTTTCTCTTCTATCAGGTTCAGTGTAACTGGATTTATGTTGAGGTCTTCAACCCACTTGGACTTCAGTTTTGTGCATGGCAATAGATACTGATCTATTTGCAATCTTCTAGATATTGACATTCAGTTATGCCAACACTATTTGTTGAAGATCTTTCTTTATTTCACTGTACAATTTTGGCTCCTTTGTCAAAAATCAGGTGTTTATAAGCATGTGGATTAATGTCAGGGTCTTTGATTTGATTTCATTGATTCACATGTCTGTTCTTAGGTCGATACCAGTCTTCTTTTTATTTTTTTAAAAATAGTTCTATAGTATAGCTTGCAGTCAGGTATGGTGATGCTTCCACGGGTTCCTTTGTTGTACAAGATTGTTATGGCTATCCTCGGTTTTTTGTTTTGCCACATGAAGGTGGTTATTATTCTTTTGAGGTCTGTGAAGAATTGCATTGAGATTTTGATGGGGATGGCATTGAATTTGGTAAGCTTGCTATTTTTACTATGCTAATCTTACCTATCAAACAGCATAGGAGATATTTCCATTTTCTGATATCTTCTTGAATTTACTTCTTCAGAGACTTAGAGTTCTTGTCATACAGTTCTTTCATTTGCTTGCTTAGAGTTACCCCATAATACTTTATGTTATTTGTGGCAATTTTTAAAGGGCAATTCTTCACTGATTTCTTTTTCATCCTGCTTACTGATTGGCTGGAAGTGTCACCCCAGCCTCTGGCATCCATATACCCAAAGAGTCTGGAAAGTTTGGGTGAAAGGGTCACCCCAACCCCTGTCACACCTATATGCAAAGAATCTGGATTGCTTGGGTGGAAAGTTCCATACTAAGCCCCCTCCCCTGTGAGTTGCCTCAGTCCAGACTCCACCTCCAAAAAAGCCCACCAAACAGTGACCCCTTCCCAGAGATGCTCAAGACCACTCCCATGAAAACAAACACATGGTTTCCCAGTCTTCCTATGCAATCTCTTCTCTGAGGGTCTGGAAGGCCACTCAGGAGCACTGGTATCCATTAAACCTCAGCTTTTTCTTATTTGGTTTGATTTGGTCTGATTTGGATTATTGCATCAGCAGAGAGGTTTATTGGAACACAAAAACTTTTCATCTGAATTTTCCATGGAGGGGGCTGTTTTTCCCACAGGCCCAGGGCTACATGTTGGCAAAACACTCTTCTCCCCTGTACCTGCTCTTAGCCAGACTACAATTGGCTTTGTCTGGGTAAGTTCTGAGTTCCAAGTCATTTCCTCAGAGGCCCAGGGCCTCATGCAATTTTTGGGCCATCTGCAAAAGACACAGCCATGCCAGATGCCTGACCTGACCAGTACAAGGACCTGCCTTGTTTAGGGGGGGACAAAGACCTGCCTTACCCCTGTGGGGTTCCTTCATCAGGAGACATCCTTTCAAGGAATTTCCCATACCTTTCTGTTTTTTTGACTCAAAAGTCTATCACAGTGGACACAATGTGCTAGGGAATGAGTCCCGAGTCCTGGCATGGATTTATAAAAAAATGGAACACTTACAGTTTGAGACCCGATATCCAAATGCCCTTGGGCTGCCTTTTAAGAGAATCTTTTAAATTAGGGTTATCTGAAAACTTATATCTGTAGTGTGAGGGCAGCCTTGTTGGGGTTTCTGTCCCACCCAGTACCCCATGGCTGGCATGCCCCAAAGAAAGTCCACAGAGATCTCCATAAGTTATAAAACTGATTGGCCCATTAGCTCAGTCTTCTNTTTTATTAAAATACATGATTGACAGAATACAGATAATTCTCCCGCAACATACATCCTTTAATGCTTAAAATTTTTTGCCACAACCTAAACAACCCTCCCGATATGCCCATGGTTTCAGGATGCTGTGCTCCTGCTCTCCCTCCCCAGCCCCCCTCCCCATGTCTCTACTTGTTTGCTCTTTGTTACATATTCCCTGGCATATAGTCTGATCACACTGAGATTCTCCCTACAAAGGAACCAGTCCCCCGTTCTCTCGCTCTAAGTTGCATAGGTGTTCCTTTCTCATGTTTCTATTCTCCCTTACAGCATCTGCTAGTCTGGTCCTTAATGGGACCACCTGTGTGCTTGCCTGGCTTCTGCAGCCTACACAGGATTTTAAGTTGGTCAGCTGACACCATTTCTTAAAAACTTTCGTTTGTCTGTCTGTTAACTCATATGTGTAAATAATGTAGTCACAGTACACTTGTTTTATGTCTGTGTGTATATGTAAAACTTGTGACTCCAGATTACAACAGCTCTAGAAAAATACAAACACATGGATAGCTGCCATTTTGACCTCAGTTCCATCTTTGGTAAGAGTATCCACATATACTGGACCTACCAAGGAGATATTCTACCTCCAATATTCTTTAGCTTACTAAAATATTCCTTCTAATCTCCTTGCCTCTACTTGCATTGGTAAGCTATAACTAACTGGGTAGATTGTATGTCTAAATTCAACTTATATGTCTAATTTAAATATACCTGACAGGTAATGGTACCCTAATTCTCAAGTGCCTTCACAGATATGGAAGTATTGCATTAAACAAAAGAGCTTCTTATGACATAGACATGCCAGCTCCTGCAGCATCCTATAGCTCCTCAAAGAAGACACATGGTTGTAGAAGATCTTCTGCCTAGAGGCTTTCTTTGGGTATGAAAAAGCCATCCACACAGCAAAAATTGGTCTTCTACCTCATCAGCTTCCTGGACATTGTACCAAAGGATTTATCTACTCATTCTGCCAAGACGAGTAGACTAAACCCTCCCCTCACAAGAAAATCTTTGGACCTCTTGGACTCAGCAGCTAAAGGCAAGTACCGTTTCTTAGACTGGTATTTGCCAAAGACTATGGAGAGATTTGGGATTACCTGTGTAGCTAAAAAAAGCTGCCTCATTTCTGTTCATTTATCCCTCTCAGATCTAATGGTATTTGATGACTTAAGGTAGTGGTAATTCATTGCTTCATTTGTTAAGTTTCCTGACAAAAATACATATAGGTGTGCCTCTTTCACAGACTTCATAGTCCAGAATTAACAGGTTTCAGGTGTAACTTCAGAGGTTCAGAGTTTCCAATTTCCTTTATCTAATCTGGTAAAAATTAACCTTCTCCAGAGCCTATTTTAACCCCACCCATTTTCAAGCATATTTTACAGGACACTCCTGCTGTCTGGGCCACAACAGACTTACAGGGGGCCTTCCAGACAATGCCAGCACCTGCGCCAGCTCCTGGAACTTCACCATTTGTACCACCTCTCCTGGCTCAAATGGACACCTATCCAACAACTGAAATCTGGTTTTAAAGGACATATCTGCTCTCATGTCTCACTTATTCACCTGTGCCTCTCCTGTACAGCCGGGGTACTTCTCTGTCCCATTCTTTCTGACAGTTAATGACCCTTACCATGGCTAGCTCCCTTCATTGGGCCGATAACAAAAATTTATTTTTTCTCCTAGCCACCTTCCTTCTCATCTCCCTCAAGGAACAGATGCCTGAGGTTTTCAAAATGGCAGTTAACTGGATGCCTCTCCAGCCACGCCTCCTGCTGAGCATAAGCCCAATAACTCCCAACTCTCCCCTCTCCCATGTTACCCCATGCCCACAGGAAGTAGTCAGACTTGAGCCAGCTCTCTTATACCCAAAGAATCTGGGATGCTTGGTTGGAAATATCACCCCAGCCCCTGGTACCACTATACCTAAAGAATCTAGGCTGTTTGGTTGGAAGTGTCACCCCAGCCCTTGGCATCCATATACTCAAAGAGTCTATTTGGGTGAAAGTGTCACCCTAGCCTCTGTCACACCTATACCCAAAGAATCTGGAATGTTTAGGTAGAAAGTTACATTCCAAGCACCCTCCCCTGGGAGTTGCCTCAGTCCAGACTCCACCTCTGAAAAAGCCCACCAAACAGTGACCTCCTCCCCAGAAATGCTCAAGACCACTCCCACAGGATATTTAAACTGCCCCACCCCAGAGAACAAGCACATGGTTTCCCAGTCTTCTTATCTATTTCCTCTCTGAGGGCCTGGAAGTCCACTCAGGAGTGGGGGCATCCATTAAACCTAGTTTTTTTTTTTCTAATTTGGTATGATTTGGTCTGATTTGGATTATCATGTTGGTGGAGAGATTTATAGGGCCAGTCTCCCTCATAAATTTAATGACCACTTCTATTTCTATGGGGTTATTGGTTTATTTAAACTTTTTATCTGGTCTTGATTTAATTTTGTTAAGTCATACCTGTCCAGAAAATTGTCCATTTCTTTTAGATTTTCCAATTTTGTGGGGTACAGTTTTTTGAAGTATAACCTAATGATTCTCTGGATTTCCTCAGTATCTGTTGTTACATACCCTTTTCATTTCTGATTTTGTTAATTTAAATATTCTCTCTTTACTTTTGGGTTAGTTCAGATAAGGGTTTGTCTATCTTGCTGATTTTCTCATTTCATTGATTCTTTGTATTATTTTCTTTGTTTGTATTTTATTGATTTCAGCTCTCAATTTGAGTATTTCCTATCATCTACTCCTTCTGAGTGTGTTTGCTTCCTCTTGTTCAAGAGCTTTCAGGTGTGTTGTGAAGTGGCTGGTGTAAGATTTCCCCAAATTCTTTATATAGGCACTTAGTGCTATGAGCTTTCCTCTTAGCCTTGCTTTTCCAGTGTCCCATAAATTGGGTATGCTGTGCTTTCATTTCCATTGAATTTTAGGAAATCTTTAATTTCTTTCTGTATTTCTTCCTTGACCCAGTGGTGATTCAGTTGAGCATTATTCACTTTCCTCAGCTTTGTGTGCTTTCTGTATTTTGTGTTATTGTTGAATTCCAACTTTAAGTCATAGTGATTTGATAAGATACAGGGGGTTATTCCAATTTTTTTTTGTATCTGTTGAGATTTGCTTTGTGACCACATATGTTGTCAATTTTAGAGAAAGTTTCTTGAGGTACTGAGAAGGTATATTCTTTTGTGTTTGGGTGAAATGTTCTATGTATGTCTGTTAAGTGTATTTCAGTCATAGCATCTCTTAGTTCTCTTATTTCTCTGTTAATATTCTATCTGGAAGACCGGTTCATTGCTGAGAGTGGGATGATGAAGTCTCCTACTATTTTTGTGTGGGGCTTGATGTGGGCTTTAATCTTTAGTAACTTTTCTTTTTCTTACAAATGTTTGGGGCATAAATGTTCAGAATTGAGACTTCATCTTGATGGATTTTTTTTCCTGTGATAAATGTTAAGTGTCTTCTCCATCTCTTTTGATTAATTTTAGCTTGAAGTACATTTTGTTTGTCATTAGGAAAGCTACATCAGCTTGTTTCTTAGGTCTGTTTGATTGGAAAGTCTTTTCCTAACCCTTTAATCTGAAGTAATGCCTGTCTTTGAAGTTGAGATGTGTTTTTTGTATGCAGCAGAAGATTGGCTCCTATTTTTGTATCCATTCTGTTTGCTTGTGTCTTTTTATAGGCAAATTGAGTCCTTTCATATTAAGGGATATTATTGAGCAGTGATTGTTAGTTCCTATTATATCCTTTTTGTGGCAGTGTATATGTATTTATTTTCTTTGAGATTTGCTGGTGTGAGATTATCTATTACCTATGATTTTGTGGGGGTAGCTAACTTCCTTGAGCTGGAATGTTTCTTCTAGTACCTCTGTAGGGGTGTGTAATATTAAATTGGGGACCTTATCCTAGCCCCCAGCACCCATCTTTGGAAGCCCCTCACCTGAGCCTCAGCCCAAACATTGACCCCTTCCCAGGAAAGGTCAAGACCACTCCTACAGGCTATTTAAACTGCCTCCCAGAGAATAAACACCTGATCTTTCCTCTTTCTCTTCAGTGGTTGTGTTGGCTTTCTGTTTTCCCCATTGGGCTCAGATGTCCTATTAAACTTGAATATCTTTTAATTTGGTCTAATTTGGTCTGATTAGAATTACTTGCATCAGCGGAGAGGCTCATTTTTAAGGAATATTCATAACAAGCTGGATTTGTGGTTAGTTAGAATTTGTTGGATTTGACATTTTCTCTGACTGATGAATCTATTTCCTCTATTGTACTTCAATGCCTGAAATTGTCTTCCATCTCTTGTATTCTGTTGTTTATGCTTGCATCTGTGGTTCCTATAAATTTATCCAGATTTTCCATTTCCAAAATTCCTTATTTGTGGGGTTTTTTTTTTTGGCCTATATTTCAATTTCCAACTCTTGAACTGTTTTCTTCAGCCGTTAGGTTGTTTTTTGCCTATATTTCAATTTCCAGCTCTTGAACTCTTTTCTTCACCTGCTAGGTTGTTTTTTCTTGGCTTTCTTGGCTTTTTAAAAAGGGATTTATTGATTTCTTCTCATTTTTTGCTTGTGTTTTCCTCCCTTTCTTTAAGCAAAATTTTCATTGCCTCTTTAAGGGCCTCTATCATCTTCATAAAGTTATCTTTAAGGTTGTTTTCTTCTTCATCATCTATGTTGGAAAGTTGTTATTGTAGAACCACTAGGTTCTGGTGGTGCCATATTTGCTCTTTATTTTATTGAATGTAATCTTATGCTGCCTTTTATTCAATATGGGTTTGAGGTAATTAGAGGTACAGGCATTGTTTCTTTCTGCAATTGTTGCAGGTGGTGTCTGTGCCTCAGGGGACACTTTTCTTCTAAAGGTGAATGTAGAGTCTTTGCCTCAGGTGGCCTCTGATGCTCTTGGGGCTAAGGGTGGAGTGGCCTGACTGCAATAATCCTGTCTGCTGATCAACTGTCTGGGCTCTTATTCCAAATGGTGCAGGTGAGGGTTGTACCTCCAGGGACCTCGGATGCATCTGGGGATGGTGGTGGAGTAGCCTGGCCACAGGAGACTTGCCTGCTGACTAGGTGCTGAGGCTGGAATGGGTGGGGGAGGGGCACAGGAAGTGCCCCCAGAGTACCTGGACAGCAGTCACTCTCCTCTTCTTCCAGTCCCCAAGGGTGAAGGTGGGGGTTGTGCCTCCAGGGCCCTATGATGCAGCTCAGGATAATGGTGAAGCCTGGCCACAGGAGACTTCTACTGACCGCCTGCTGGGGCAGCAAATAGTGGGGGTGTTTGTGTTTTCTTTAGTAAATGCTTTGAACAAAGATTGGAAAAGAGCAGGGGGCACTTCAGGACATTTCTATTTCCTGTCTCCAATTTCAACATTCAGACAGTTTTTCCCTAGTGGTGGGCCATAGGTAAATACAATAATTGACCACTGTGGAAATAAAAACATGGCAGTGGTAGACTCTGAAATCTGTGGTTTTGTGATACAGGATACAAGTTAGTTCAGCATAGGAGTTCAGTGTATGTGTGAAAAAGAAATATAATCAAAGCCAAGTTCTAGGGAAGGTACAGAAAGCCTGACGTAATATAAGTTCTGTGTTTTCTTCACGCACTGAGATTCTAACCTCAGAATTGGCTAGAATAAGTGAAATGGAGATTATATTATTGGCTGCATGGTGTTTTTGTACACATGTATACACATGTATGTGTGTGTTTTGGGAGTCAGAGGTTGTTGGCAGGTGTTTTTATCTTCCTCTACTCACTTTTATTTATTTGAACATTCTCCCATTGGATGTTGAACTCACTGATTTGGCAAGAAAGCTGGCCTAGAGCTCCAGCAATACTCCTATCTCTGCCTCCCAGCAATAGGATTTCAGATTCGTGTTACTGTGCCTGGCTTTCTACATGGATACTGAGGATCCACATTCTCAGGTTCTTATGTTTGTGCACAATTTACCAGGTGAGCCCTTTCAACAGCCCTGTTGGTTATAACTTGACATCATGTTTAAAGATCTACTTTATTTTCTACAAGTGTGCGTGTGTGTGTGTGTGTGTGTGTGTGTGTGTACATAAGTATCTTTGCCGTCAGAGTCTAGAAGAGCATGTCAGACCCCCTGGAATTGGAGTTATAGGCAGTTCTCAGTCACCAGAGCTACGGACTGGGAACTGAGCCCACGTCCTCTGCAAAAGCAATGTGTTCTTCACCTCTCACTCATCTCTCCACCCCAGAACTTAGCATCTTTAGTAGCCACTGAAGTAGTACAAAAATATAAGGAAAATTAATTTCTATTCAGTGGGGATGGTTTTCAAAATCTCAAATTTGCCTATTCCTTGGTGATCTTTGAAGAACATTATTTTTTGTCAGCTTATCATCAGTTCAACTTCAGTTAGGATGACAAAATGTTTTTATCAGTTAGTTTCAACTTTCAAATTAAGTATACAAACATATATTCATTTAACATCAATACAACTTATATTCCAAATAACATATTTTTAAACATAACTCGAGATACAGACATATAGTGTATGTACACAGTATATATGACGATGTATATAATAATGTGAGAATATATCATATATGGCTTGTATCAATTTTTAAAAAAATAAGACAGCTACTAATTTCTTGATTTTAAGATAATTTGAACTTTCTGTCTATAGTATTTTTCAAAAAAATTTCCATAGGTTTTTGAAAATAAACTTAAATAAGCCCTGAAAAAATAGAACCTTTATTAAAATATCTTTCCAGATCCTTTCTTGACTCATTTCAAAACAAAAATTGAAACTTAGTTTGACCTCTTGTACTTGTGGTGTTTGCCATGTATATCAAAACTAAATTACATTATTATCACAAATAAAGCTTTCAATAAAACAGCTGCCATGGAAAACTGATTTTGAATGGGGCATTCCAGCATGTACTGTTATCATCTGCATCTGAATCAGATAAAACTTGAGCTCTTGTAGGAACTTGGTACTCAAATTGGCAATTTTTATGTGTGTATATTTTACAATTTCTGTGCCAATTTAATTAGTGATATTTAATGCAATAATAAATAAACCATGTTGTTACCTAAGTGGAATTTTGACTTGCATATTTTAATTGAGCAAAAACAAAAAGGGATTTTTTTTTTTTTTAGTCAATGGCACAGGCAAGCATTTGAAGCCCACTCAAATAGACACCTGAGGATTTTAATGTGATCCATCAGGAGAAATCCTGTAGTGATTTCACATGCACTGAGTTGACTTGACCCTTTTCTGTGTCTTTTTTACAGTTTCCAGGTTCGGATTGCCTTATGTCACAGTGGATGATGAGTCCCTGCTGGGGGACCTTAACAAGCTCACAGGGTGGCTTCTTTAGACACTCAGGTCCTGTGCTCTCCTTAACGCTGCCAATGGCAAGTCCAGAAAGTTTATGGCTTATTGGAGCCCACAAGTTTGTGCTTTTAAAATATGACCTGTGGATGATCAGACAAAACTGAACATGAGTGCATTTTTACTTTCATTTATTTGGTTTAAAAGATTCATTTTGTGTATCAATTTTTTGTATGTGTATATGAGGAGAACTTTTATGCCTGGTATCCATAGAGGCCAGAAGAGGAGTTGGGCTTCAAAGCCTCTTAAACTATCATTGCAGACATTTGTTTGCCACCATGAGTTCTGGGAACCAAGTTTGGGTGTTCTATAAGAGCAACAAGTGCTCTTACCTGCTGACCTATCTTATCAACCTTTGAGTATTTGTTTTTAGATAACTTTATACCTGTACAAACACATAAGGACCACGTTCTCCTCCCCATTGCTCCAAACGACCTCTCTTGTTCCCACAATCTCCCTTTTCCATTCATGATTATTTGTTTTGTGGCCCACCAATATTACCATGGGCTTGGAGCTGGGTGTGCTCAGCAGTGGGTCGGAAACTAAAGCCAGTGAATTTCCCTCTCTGGGACACTATCACTAGCCTGTAGCTCAGAAGCAGAGGAGGGGGCCTCATACCCAATCCTTCCTTGACTTATTATTGACAGGACTGGTTTTGTGTGAGCCAAGCAAGTAAATAATAGATGTACTGAGTTAATCACTGCAGTAGTTATGCAGCATGTAGAGAATTACATTTCATAAATGATGTGCCTTAATGTCTATCTTTTAATAATTTTCACCACCTCTTCTGAAATATCTCCTGGGCTTTGAAGGGATTGTTTTTAGGGCTCGGATTCATAAATACTGATTCTCTGCATCTTGGACAGTCACCCAGTCACCAGTCTCTGCATATGCTACCTTTCTTTCTTTT
>LOEQ01003098.1:147343-176816 GCA_001685075.1 Bramus lutescens | reverse complement strand
GTTAGCCAATAAGAGGCTAGAGCTAATGAGCCAGGCAGCAATTTAATTAATACAGATCTCCATGTGATTATTTCGGGCATAAGCCAGCCAGGTGGCTGGGATGACAAGCAGCCCACCAGCCTGGGTGTAAGCCAGTCGGGTGGAGGGAAGCAGCCGCTACTCATTATACACAAGAGTGGTACCCAACGTGATCTACTAACTCCACATAAAACCTAAGAGGGCTTAAAAAGGTGGAGCCAAAATCTAGAGCAGCTCCATCATGCTAGCGGTGCAGCGTGCACAGCTCAGCCATGTTGGACTGGTTGGTACAAGCAGGCAGTACCTGTATTTGACCTGGGATTGTCTCAGCTTAGATTCTTAAGTGTTTAGCATTTTAAGAGTTCTTTGAGACAGTAAAGAATTACAAATTCACAATAGGACAGATTCAGACATAAAAGACCTCTAAATGGGTCACAGTGTTGGATGGGTGTACTTAGGCTTGGGTGAGAAAAGGAAAATAATATAGAGAATAAACTTGATGCCTTAAGATAAAGTTAATGCCTTAAAAATGGTAAAGTCTTTAAAGAGACAGAGTACAGATAGTTATAGATTAAAAGAGATAAAGAAAAATAAGCCAAGTAAAAATGGAAAATTCACAGAGAGCTGGATTCTGTATATTGTGTTTTCTTTGAATTTTTTGGCTGTGAAGGAGCTAAATACAGAGAGACATTTCATTTTGTGGTCTGTTAAGCTGAACCAGCATATATGTTCTAAATGTATCATGACTTACAAATTTGGGTCTGAGGATATGTTAAAGTTAAAGCCTTTTTTATTTAAACAGAAAAAGGGGGATGATGTCGGGTTTCCCTCTGTATGCTTGAATATCATTAATGAATAAAGAAACTGTCTTGGCCTGTTGATAGGGCAGAACTTAGGTAGGCGGGGGAAAACTAAATTGCATGCTGGGAGAAAGAAGGCAGAGTCAGAGGAATGCTATGGAACTGCCAGAGACAGATGCTGAGAATTTTACCCCGTAAGCCACTGCCACATGGCAAAACACAAATTACTAGAAATGGATTAAATTAAGATGTAAGAGTTAGCCAATAAGATGCTACACGTAATGGGCCAAGCAATGATTTAAGTAATACAGTTTCTGTGTGATTATTTTGCAGAAAGAACAAGCAGACCCTCCCCTTGCAATACACATCCATTTGGTAAAGTTAATTTTTTTGAATACCCTTTGGGTTACTTCCTGCAGTTAATTTAGTTTAATTACACAAAGTAGGAGGACATTTTCTTACACTTTCTTTGGCTTCTTGACAAGTGATAGAAAATCTTTTTTCAAACTTATGGAGCTAACATGGTGTTTCTTATGAAATTCTGAACTTCTAGCACATTTCCTACCAATAGCTAATTAATTTTGTCATTACCTTGTGCGAGAATGCAAGGTAGACATGAATAATGTCTAATATGTATTATATAATGTATTATATACAAAGTATGATTTCTATTTGTGATTACTTATTGTAGTTGAATAAATAGAAAGGTAATTATGAAAAATCTGGAATAAATTGAACAGTTTCAATATGTAAAACAACATTTGCTGGATATTGAGAGTCTGTTTTTCAAATGGAGTCATAAGGGTTTGAGCACTTACACAATTTTTCTGACTTATAACCTTCCTTTCTTGATTTATTTTCACCAATGTAGATTGTAGGGGCTCCATAAACTGGGATTCCCTTCATTACATGAAGGAGAATTCAATTATGTCTTTTTATAAACTGGAGTATCTTACTTTGGAGATATTTAAAGCTATTCTCTCCCAAGAAATTATTTCAAGCTCTTTGTCAAGGTCCATTTTTTGCCCTTAATGAGGCAATTTCAGCATTGATAAAAAGTACCACAATTTCTGATCTGTCAATTTCTGCTAATTAATGATCTCAATTTCCCTTCCAGAATCAATTAAGAAAACTTTTCTATATAGGTCTTTAATTTTTTACTGTTTATATGGTAAAGATATCTACAAGTAGAAGGTAAAATAAACAGAATATAATATGCTCTGGATCTAAATGATCCAAGTGCGCATCCCATAATTTGTTTTCTACCAAAGCCAATTCTCTCTCAGCCTGAACTGATAGTTGAAGTATTTAAGTCCTTATCACCATGTAAGGTTTCAGATAAATTTATTCTTGAGTTTTTAACCCAAGTGTAGACTATAGAGTTTGTAATTAATATTTCCTGATTTATACTTTCTGTGGCTAAATCTTTTTTATAAACCTATTTTATTTCCTAGGTAATGAATATAATCTACTCTCTGTATTTTTTCAGGAGCAATTTGTAAGCCCCAACAAGGCAAAATTCTCTTTATTTTATCAAACTTTTTTCTAAAGTATGTGTGTCTTAATCAGTTAGTAAGATATTATCCATATAATGGTAAATTATAGATTGGGAAAACTGTTTACAATTTAGTTCTGACAGCTGTTGTAAAAAAAATATTGACATGAGGTAGGGATGTTTAACATTCCTTGTAGAAAAAATTTCCAATGGTACCTTTTTAAGAGACTGGGAATTATTATAAGTAGGCACCAGGAAGCCTACTTTTTCTCTATCCTGTTCTTGTAAAGATATAGTAAAAAGGAGACTTTTAAATCAATCGCTATAATAGACCATCCCTTAGGTAATAAAGAAGGCAAGAGAATTCCAGGCTGTAAAGAGCCAATTTGCTGAACCACCTTATTTATAGCGCTTAAATCTGTTAATATTTTCCATTTTCCAGATTGCTTTTTAATAACAAATATAGGAGAAATCTGAGGACTGGTTGAATCTTCAATATGTTAAGCACTTAGCTGCTTATGTACCTGTTGTTCTAATGCCTGCAATTTTTCTGAAGTCAAATGGTATTTTTCCATGCAGTTTTGTCAGTTAACCATTTTAAAGGCATTGCTGTTGGTACTTTTGAAAGATCAGCAGCTGTTGTGCCTTCTTCTGTACAAACTGAACAGTCAGTGACTGATCTCGATAAGACTTTTTAATAATTTTCTCAAAAACATATGTTGATTTTTTTCTGAGATTTGATGAATATTAATGTGTGTTTTTCATTGGTGCAACAAATCACATCCCCATAAATTTATTGCTATGTTGTTCACTTATGGTTTGAATTTTCCTATCTGTTCTTCTGACTCTATACACTCAACCCATCTTACACTTTATTTTACCTGAAATAAAGTTGCTATCACTAGATGCTCAATATTTACCTCCTGAAGATGCCAAACTGGATGTCAAGATTTGGGTAAAATTATTGCTACATATACATACACCTGTGTATACCAAACCCTCATTGTCAATGTCATTTTAGCTTTGGTCTTTTATCAGTTATAGAAGTTTACTAAGTTACTTGGTGTATGGTCTCTACTGAAAACTTTAACTATTGAAGCTGTTCTGTTGTCCAGAGAAGTATTGTTTTTAACAATAGGCATTAATTTTTAAAAAATAGCTCTGTGGATGGTTTGCCCCAATGCTGACAAGGAATGATTGAACCAAATTGGACATTCAGGACTGTAAGAGGCCCCCTCAGGTGTTTCTCAATGGCAAAGGAATGCCTTGTCTTTCTCATGCTGATCTGCATTCAGTAGTCCAATGTCAGGCTTTGCCACACTTTCTGCACATTCCAGAAAGCTGGGGCCTTCTGTTTGGATTATCTCTAGAAAAAAAATTGCTTCTACAAACACCTTGCCTACAATTCCTTTCCAGATGACTTTGTTTATCACACTTAAAATATCTGACCTGTTGATTTGTGTTAAAACTTTTTGAAATCACTTCTCTTTTTTTCCAATAAGAGGTCTAATATCAGCAATATTCCAGATCCATTCATCACTGGGTGCTGTCTTGACTTTAAAGGCCTAATTACCCTTCTGCATTCTGAATTAGCATTTTCAAAAGTCATAAATTCAATTAATATTTGTCTAAGTACTAGATCTGCTATTAAACTTTTTACTGCTGAAATCAATCTTTGTAAAAAAAATCAGCGAAGGCTTCTTTGGGGCCTTGTATAATTTTAGTAAATGATTCAATCTCCTTTCCTGACTTTTCAACCCTATCTTGAGCATTCAAAGCTCATATTTGCCATAGAACCAAGATATTATCATCCTATATAGACTATCTTAGCAAATCAGCATAATGACCCTCACCAAGAAGCTGGTCTTGAGAAATCTCATAATCTCTAGTCATATCTTGTTATTCTAGGACACCAGCTCCCTCTCTCCTCCATGTTTTCCATTGAAATTGAGCACCAGCTTCCAAAATTGCTGTAAGTCAATATTTCCAGTCTTGTGGAATAATCCTATTCTGAGTTACCCATATGCTTCACAAAGAGTGAATACATACCATATAAAATGACTACTTCATTAAATCTCTTCAAATCTAACATTTCTATAGAATTCCAATTAACTTCTGCATAACTTTGGGGGTGCCTATTTTCTGGTAGTTAATCTTATATGGTAGCTGGATAAATTAAGGTTGGTATTATAATAAACTTAGGCTTCTGCTCCTCAATTGTATATTGCAATGGTGAAATAGGTTCTGCTCTAAATCCCTTTCTAGGTCTGAGTTTTTTTCTTAGTTTCATTAGTAGTTCTTTGTAAAGCATGTATCTTATCAATTGTAAGTCCTCTTAAGGCTTGTATCTTATTAGTAATAAGTCTTTCTAAAGCTTTTATTTTATCAATAAAATTGTCTTATTTGGCACAGTTATCAAGCTACTTTTTAAGGATAAAATATTATTTATCAAACTGATAGTAAATACAATTGAAATTATTGTCAATTACAGCCAAGTCATTTAGCCCCTTATTTAAAATTTCCATTTTCAAACCATCCATAGTAGTACTGTACAGGACCATAAAACCCTATATTGTGATGTTCTATCTCCTAAAGTTCTTCCCAGGTAGCTCACAAAATATGCTGATTTCTGAGCTTGTCATCAGTGGCAGGTAAACTCAAACCCTTCCCACAATTTCCAACCATGAGTCTGCTTTCCAGAATCCCAGCAAGCAACAGACAACTGTTCTTAGTGCTCACACAGAGAGGCCCAGACAGCAACAGCAGCAAAGCCTGCTAGTGTGAATTCTCTGTCCCTGTGTTCGTGCCTCACTTTGGGTGCCAAATAATGTTTTAACTCTGTCATAGTGACTGCTTCTTAATCTACTGCTGTTTCAGCTAGCAACTGTGACTCCACAGTTAATGGCCTGCTTCTCTGGCAATGACCTGGCCACTCAGGCCACAGCGTGGCAGTAATTCTGTTACTGCAGGCACTGGCTCTGTTGCTGCTACTAAAAGTGGCTTTAGCTAAAAAAAACTTGATATTCAAAGCTGGGGTGAAATCATGCTAACTCACAGAGGTTGAGTAGCACCTAGCTATCCTTCTTTCCCTGCTGGCATCGCCCAAAGAGAACTTCCTTCTGCTCTACCAATCAAAACTGCCTTGCCACTCCAAATCCCTCTCTCCTACTTCTAGTGCATCTCTCTATCTCTTCTAGATGTTTTCTGGTTAGCTATGATTACTTTCTGTTAATTAGTTGCTAACTCCGTCTTGTACAAAGGCAAACTGGGGGTTCACAGTGAGATCAAATATCACCCAGAAGATAGGCCTTTGACATTGTCTAGTATTTGATCATCATAAATGTTCTGAGAAAACTAAGGATAGAAGAAATATCCCACTACATAATAAAGGCAAAATATAAGTCTTAGGAATTATGTCAATGCAAGGAATTAGAAGCAGTGTCAGATAAGAGAATGGCATGATAAAAGGTCACAGGTAGAGAAATGAGATACATTAAACAGAAAAAGAGACAAGCTGGAAATTTCTCCATAAAGAAGTCAGTGAGTGTATGCAGTGACACCATACTACTCATGTTGAGTCGAGTCCCACAGGAAAGTGTTCAAGGACTCTAAGCACTGTAAAAAAGAATCAAAAAGAGAATCATTCACAGTCCTGAAAATTCAAAGCAGAGGATGAATTCAAATTGCCCAGAGAGGAGAACTGAGCTCAGAAAGAAAGAACCGGGCACAGCACTAAAAGTATGAAGTAGGGAGATTTTCAAGGCTCACTACCCTCCTCTCCAGTCACTGCCTGTAGGGACAAGGTGAAAAGGACCTATGGGCATTACTGCAGTGAAGCTCAGCACACAATGCAGCATCCTGGTAGGAGCAACAGACCTTAAGTAGCGCAGATTGTGGAAAAGATGCCAAAGAGTTGAAGCCCTCAGAAACTGACATTTTCAAAGCCCACCAATCCATGCTTATGACATGATATAAGAAATTTCATGGGGTAGATTTTGCTATAGTATCATGCATCATACCAGACCACAAAAAAGGTAGTAGCCGGTATACACTTCACAAATTTTCAGAGGAAGCCCTACTGAAGACTGATTTATCTGCCCCCTCCCCAAGCACCAGAGATATGATTGGAACATGAAACTTCATGTAAATCAGAAGGAGATCTAGAATAAAATAATCTTGCATCACCGAATTTCTTCTTTCTAAAAGGGTATTTATTTACTTTCATTGAATTGCTGGTGCTAGAACCCCTGAGGAGGGAAAGAAAGAGAAGAAAAATAATAACGCCAGGAGAAACCATGCCAGTCCAACTTGGAAAAAGCATGGAGAGATGGAATATCATCTTTTGCTTCCTCTTATTTCTCATTTTTATTTTTATTACTTTAATTTATAGTTTTTTATTTTTTAATTTAAGGGTTTTTTTTTTAGTATTGGTACTTCTCTAATTGTTCAATTGTGTTGAAACTTCCGACTCACTGCACAGGGTTTTTATGTCTGACTTTCCTATTTTTAAGCTTAATTATACAGTATTTTCTACTGCTTTTTACACCTCTAAACTATGTGCTTTCTTTCCTATTTTATATTACCACTTCTTTCCTCCTTTCTGAATCCCACCAACTTCACTATTTAAAAATTGGTGCCTTTAACATTAAAAACATAAACTACATTTCCCTCAGCCAGAACAGTGGTGCCACTGTTTCTGAAGCTTACAAAATATATAATCGATGTGAACTGTGCTTCTCCTAAAATCGCCATTGGGAATGAAGTCAGCAGCATCCTCCCTGGAGATTAACTACAAATTAACTCTAACTACAACTCATCAGGAAGATTAACACAAAATACAAGTAAACAGAAATAGTGCTGGGAAAAAGAGAATCAGAATTAACCAAAACATAACCATAAACCCAGCACTACACAAAGTACTAGAAGGAAAACTCCAACCCAAGGAAGTTAGCTACATCAGCAAAAACCCAGACAATAGATTATCTCTTAGCACCAAATCCCAAAGAATGGAAAAACACACAAAATAACATCACCAACAACAAAAACTAAAATAACAGGAACTAGCAATCACTGATCATTAACATCCCTTAATATATATGGACTCAACTCACTTATAAAAGGACACAGGCTAACAGATTGAATACAAAATTAGAATTCTTCCTTCTGCTGCATACAAGAAACACACCTCAACCTCAAAGACAGACATTGTCTCAGATTAAAGGGTTGGGGAAAAAAATCCAATCAAATAGACCTAAAAAAACAAGATGCTATAGCTATCCTAATATCTAACAAAATAGACTTTAAGCTAAAACCAATCATACAAAAAAGGATATTTCATATTAGTCACAGGAAGAATCCATCAAGAGGAAATCTCAATACTGAATGACTATGCCCCAAATATAAGGGCTCCCTCATATGTAAAAGAAACACTACTTAAGCTTAAATTACACATTAAACCCCACACACTCATAGTGGGAGACTTTAACACCCCACTTTCACCACTGGACAAGTCTGTCAAAGAGAAAAGTAACAGAGAAATGAGGAAATTAACAGATGTTATTAATCAAATGGACTTAACAGACATATATAGAACATTCCATTCAAACATAAAAGAATACACCTTCTTCTCAGAACCTCATAGAACCTTTCAAAAATTGACCATGTTCTAGAAAACAAAACAAACCTCAACAGATTAAAAAAAAACAATTGGAATATCCCCTGTATCTTATTTGATCACATGGCTTAAAATTAGAATTCAACAGCAACACTAATTTCAGAAAGCCCACAAACACATGGAAATTGAACAATGCTCATCTGAATCTTCAATGGGTCAAGGAAGAAATAAAGGGAGAAATTAAAGACTTCCTAAAATTCAATAAAAATAACCACATAGCATACCCAGATTTATGGTACACAGTGAAAACAAGTGTTAAGAGGAAAGTTCATAGCACTAAATGCCTACAGAAAGAAGCTGGAAAAATCCCGCACTAGTGAGTTATCAGAACACCTGAAAACTCTAGAACAAAAAGAAGCAAACTCTCACAGGAGGACAAGATGGTAAAAAATAATCAAACTGAGAGCTGAAATTAACAAAATAGAAACAAAGAAAACAATACAAAGAATCCATGAGACAAAGTGTTGGTTCTTTGAGAAAATCAACAAAATAGACAAACCTTTATCNCAATGGGTCAAGGAAGAAATAAAGGGAGAAATTAAAGACTTCCTAAAATTCAATAAAAATAACCACATAGCATACCCAGATTTATGGTACACAGTGAAAACAAGTGTTAAGAGGAAAGTTCATAGCACTAAATGCCTACAGAAAGAAGCTGGAAAAATCCCGCACTAGTGAGTTATCAGAACACCTGAAAACTCTAGAACAAAAAGAAGCAAACTCTCACAGGAGGACAAGATGGTAAAAAATAATCAAACTGAGAGCTGAAATTAACAAAATAGAAACAAAGAAAACAATACAAAGAATCCATGAGACAAAGTGTTGGTTCTTTGAGAAAATCAACAAAATAGACAAACCTTTATCCAAACTAACCAAAAGGAATAGAGAGAATATCCAAATACACAAAATCAGAATTGAAAAGGGGGACATAACAACAGACACAGGAGAAATCTAGATAATCATTAGATCATATTGCAAAAACCTGTGATCCACAAAATTGAAAAACTTAAAAGAATGGACAATTTACTGGATAAATGTCATTTACCAAAATAAATTCAAGACTAGATAAACTAATTAATAGACCTATAACTGCTAAAGAAATAGAAAGAGTAATCAAAAGTCTCTCAACTAAAAAAAGCCCAGGGCCAGATGGTTTCAGCACAGAATACTACAAGATTTTCAAAGAACTAATACCAAAACTCCTCAACTTGTTCCATACAATAGAAACAGAAAAAACATTGCCAAACTTTTTTATAAGACTACAATTATCCTGATACCAAACCACATGAAGGCATTAATAAGTAAGAGAATTACAGACCAATCTCACTCATTAACATTGATGCAAAACTACTAAATAAAATACTGCCAAATTGAATCCAAGAACACATCAGAAAAATCATCCACCATAATCACATCAGCTTCATCCTAGATAGAGATGCAGAGATGGTTCAACATATGAAAATCTATCAATGTAAGCCATCATATAAACAAACAAGGGGAAAAAACACATAATTGTCTCTTTAGATGCTGAAAATGTCTTCAACAAAATACAGCATCCCTTCATGATAAAGGTCTTGGAGAGAGCAGGCATACAAGGGATATACTTAGACTAATATAGGCAATATAGAGGAAGCCAACAGCCAACATCACACTTAAATGGAGAGAAACTCAAAGTGAGCCTGCCTAAGTCAGGAACAAGACAAGGTTGTCTATGCTCTCCATATATATTCAATTCAGTTCTTAAGGTTCTAGCTAGAGGAATAAGACCACAAAAGAAGATCAAGGGTATACAAATTGGAAAAGAAGAAGTCAAACTCTCACTCTTTGGTGATGATATGATAGTTTACATAAGTGATCCCAAAATTTCCACCAAGAAACTTCTGCAGTTCATAAGCACCTTCATTAATGTAACAGGATACAAGATTAACTCAAAAAAATCAGTAGCCCTCCTTTACACAGATTATAAATGGGCTGAGAAAGAAATCAAAGAAACATGACTCTTCATAATAGCCACAAATAACATAAAAAATATTAGAGAAACTCTAACCACAGAAGTGGAAGACCTGTATGACAAGAACTTTAAATCTTTGAAGAAGAAAATTGAAGAAGACTCCAGAAAATTGACAGATCTCCATTTTGGGAAGGGAGAATTAACAGAGAATCAACATAGAAAATGACAATCTTATGAAAAGCAATCTACAGATTCATTGCAATGCCCATCAAAATCCCAGCAAAATTCTTCACAGACCTCAAAAGAATAATATTAAACTTTATATGGAAAAGCAAAAATCCCAGGATAGCCAAAACAACCCTATACAATAAAGGAACTTCTGGAGGCATCACAGGAGGACCAGTGGAGCCCAATTAAAGATGGGGGTAACAATCCACGCACCTACGAACACATGATTTTTGACAAAGAAGCAAAAAGTACAAAATGGAAAAAAGAAACTACATTCAACAAATGGTGCTGGCATAACTGAATATCAACATGTAGAAGAATGAAAATAGATCCATATCTACCACCATCCACAAAACTCAAGTCCAAATGAATCAAAGGTATCAACATAAAACCAAACACACTGAACTTCATAGAAGAGAAACTTGAAAGTACACTTGTCACAAGAGACCACTTTCTAAATATAACCCCAGTAACACAGACACTGAGAGAAACAATTAATCAATGGTACTTCCTGGAACAGAGAAGCTTTAACAAGACAAACGGCAACTTCATTAATGACATTGAACAGAGGGTTGACCTCCAAAATATACAAATATACTTAAGAAATTGGTCATCGATAGAACAAATAATCCAATTTTAAAAAATGGGGTACATGGGATGGAGAGATGGCTCAGTGGTTAAGAGCACTGGCTGTTCTTCCAAAGGTCCTGAGTTCAATTCCTAGCAACCATATGGTGGCTCACAACCATCTGTAATGAGATCTGGTACCCTACTCTGGTGTGTGGGCATACATGGAGGCAGCATGTTGTATACATAATAAATAAATAAAATCTAAAAAAATAAAATTAAAATAAAAATGGGGTACAGACTGAAATAGAGAACTCTCAACAGAGGAATCAAAAATGGCTGAAAAACACTATGGAAATGCTCAATATCCTTAGCCATCAGAGAAATCCAAATCAAAACAACTCTGAGATTCCATCTTACATCTGTTATAATGGCCAAAATCAAAAACACTGATGACAACTTATACTGGAGATGTTGTGGGATAAAGGGAACATTCCTCCATTGCTGGTTGGAGTGCAAACTGGTACAGCTGCTTTTGATATCAGGATGGCGATTTCTCAGGAAATTAGCCAACAACCTATCTCAAGACCCGGCAATACCACCTTTGTGTATATACCCAAAGGATGCTCAATCATACAACAAGGACATGTGTTCAACTATGTTCACAGAAGCATTACTTGCCATAGCCAGAACCTGAAAACAATCTAAATGCCCCTCGTCCAAAGAATGGATAAGGAAAATGTAGTACATTTACACAATGGAGTACTACACAGCAGGAAAAATAATGACATCTTGAAATTTGTGGGCAAATGGATGGATCTAAAAAAACATCATATTGAATGAGGTAACCCAGAACCAGAAAGACAAATATAATATGTACTCACTCATAAATGGCTTTTAGACATGAAGTATAGAAAAAACAGCCTACAATTCACAATCCCAGAGAACCTAGACAACAAAGAGAGAGACATACATTGATCTAATCTACATGGGAAGTAGATCTCCTGAGTAAATTGGGAGCATGGAGACCATGGGAGAGGGTAGAAGTAGAAAGGAGAGGAAGGGAAGGGAGTGAAGAAAGATACACAGCTCAATAAAAACAGTTTTTAAAAAAGAAAAAGAAAATGCTGGTTCAGATGCAGGAATTAGCAGCAGCAGCAGTGAGAGAACAAGATAACTCAGTGGCAGCAAGGAAGACTGAGGAAGTAAAAGGTAGGATGATCTTCCTTTAGCGATGCCCTTTTGCTCTGATTGTTACCAGTGGTACCCAATCAGGTTGGGCCTTCCCACACCAATCGATGCAATCAGGCTATTTCTTCAGGTGTGTTTCCCTACACAGGTGGTTCTAATTTGAGGCACATTGGCATCAAAGCAGTTACAGTGGAGACCTTATGCAGGAAAGTGAGGCATTCATAATTCAAATTCCTATCTATTTCAGCAAAACACGGGTACACAATGGAAGAGAGTAAGACATCATTTTTCCTAGACCACTGCATAATTCTAAAGGAAAGGGAAAAAGTAATATCCACATCTAAAAGGCGCAGTAATGTTGGAGTGGCTGTGACCCCTTAAAAAGTATGAACCAACATAAGAAGCCTGTCCCCAAGTCTGATATTAATGCCTAAATCTATACCTAAAACATTTGGTTTTCACTTATTGACAAGCCCAGAAGCCAGGAATGGCCTTCTAGGCACAGCAGAAGAGTGAGAACAGACTCTCCTTGAACAGTCTGAAAAAATGAAACAAAAAGGAAATAACAAGAAAAACAAAAAAAAAGTCCATAAGAACTTCATGCTACAGAACATTCATGTTCCAAATCTGTTTACAAAAACAATGGCCTGCTTTGTCCAAGATGCTGCCCACTAGGAGCACTGAGAACACCTGCCTTGGAAGGTCTTAGCCCTCTAATTTAGGGTATTGATGCCAGAGTAGGATACTAGAACATAGGGTTTGAGGAAGAAGAAAAAGAACTTGGTGAGGAGAGAATCTAAGAAGGCATTCCGTGAAGCTCCCAAGTATCCACGGAACACAGCCAGCTCCCTTCTGCCTACTATCTAATGAGTCCCAGTCTCTTGACCCTGCCTCCATTCAAGTGTGCTCAACAGAAATGTGAACACACACACACAAACACACACACAAAATGCACACAACCATCTACACATATCTAATGTCTGGCTCCATATTGTGAGGACTGGTCTATCTTTAAGTGAGATCAATTCTCCATATTTTCCTAAATATTTATTGAAGACAGGCAAGCATGCAGGTTCTATTTCCAGTTGAAAAAATTACAATACACTTTAATCCTTTCTAATCCTATGAAAAGAGAGAAATCTGCAGGGTGACTCCAGTAATCAGGTGGCCTTGAATATCTCAGTAGACGTACCTTAACCCATTTAAAAGGATAACTGCAAATTAAATTAGTTCATTCTAATTATGCAAAAATGATAAATTCAAATAAGCAAGGTAATTCACTTTTAAATTAAATTTTTCAATCATTTGGCATCTCAAATCAAAGCAAATGGGTAATGTTACCAATTATATCAATTTGACTCTTAAATTTAAATACATAAACATGTGATGATCTGAATTAAAATTCTTATTTGATATGCACCTAACTTACTAACATTTGCACTAGGGAAGGGGACTGAATTTAATAAGTAAGTCGGGGTCATGACCTTGAAAACTGAAAGAGATGGTCACAGGAAAGCTTTAGTGAGAGTATAACACCAACAAGAATGAGTTCCAGAAAGAGAATGGAGGTAGATCACAACAACAACAACAACAAAAGGAAACACTGTGGATGACCAAACAGTTGTCAATGGAAATATTTGAAACATAATTAAAATATTCAGCTTTAGAAACCTGTGTGATACGTTGAGCTTTAGTGTGATTGCACTTATTATTATAAGATTCATAGGAAAGAAAAAAGTTAGCACTTATTGAATGTTCAAATGAAAGTACTAGGTCATGCATATGAAGTGCTGTGGCACTGAAACTAGAATATAAGCCTCCTTTGTTTCCTCATTAATTATTTAATTTACATCTGCATTACTTTATCCTAATCAATACTTTAAAGTCTTGTATATTCTAAAATATTTGCTTAAATCTTTCCCAAGATTTCTGGTCAACAGATTTCAGTTTCAAGACTAATAAGCAAGAAAATAATTTCTTTTCAGTGAATGTCTCACCCTGTTGCACCAGCTGATTAGCCTAAGACTCCTGGGCTAAAGGCTCATGCCTTACTCTCCCAAGCCACTGGATTTACAGGTACGTGTCACCAAAACTAGTCCAGTAAAATGACCATTGAAAGTAAAAAATTACATAAATTTTAAACGTATTTCAGGTGCTGTGTTAGTTGAAGCTAAGATTGCTGTGAATAGACACCATGACCACAGCAACTCTTAAAAAGAAAACATTTAGTTGAGTTGGTAGCTTACAGTTCAGAGGTTTAGTCCATTATCATCATGGCCGGGGAGCATGATGGCATGTAGGCAGACTTGGTACTGGAGAATTAGAAAGCCTATTTGAGATACTTAAAAGATTCATCCTTATACTTATATTTCCTTAGAAGCACTCTGGTACCAAAATCTGTATTAGTCAGGGTTCTTGAGTCACAGACATTATAAAATGAATGTGTGCGTGTGTGTGTGTGTTTGTGTGTGTGTGTGTGTGTGTCTGAATTTATTGGAATATACGAATTTTTTGGAATGACTAACAGCCTGAGACCATTGATGGCTGCTGTGAATAGAAAGTTCAAGAATCTAGTAGTTGTTCAATGCTATGGGGCAGGATGTCTTAGCTTGTCTCCTGTAAATACTGGAATCCCAAACAAGTAGACTCCAATGCTAATGAAGAAATGAATGTGCTGACAAGGCAAAGAGAAACATGCAAAGGAGGATAACACCCCTTTCCTTATTCCATTGTCCTTCCAGCAAAAGGTGTGGCATAGATTAAGGATGAGCTTTTCAACCCCAAGGTCTGGATTAAAGGCGCATGTCATCCAACCTCAAGATCCAGATCAAAGGCATGCTGTCTTCTTGCCTCAAGGTCCAGACCACAAATATTCCCTCCATTTCTGGATTATAGTTCACTCCAGATGTCATCAAGTTGACAACCAAAAATAACCATTATAGGTGGTGTCGTAAATATTTTAAATATTTGATAAACTATATTCATTCTTTATGACATAAAAAGATAAAAAGTATTATATTCCATTGCCTTTTACTAGGTAACAAATCTCACCATGGCATAGAACTTTAAAACAGTATTTTGATTAATCCTTTTTATTTGGGGGCTGACTGGGATTGGATTAAGCAGTTCTTGCTTGACATCTTTCTGTAAGCATAGTCAAATGCAGCCTGGACCTTCAGGAAGAATCATCCAATGATACTGCTTTTACCTTTCATGGCATGGCACACCGAAATGTCTCTCCCTATGATCTGGGCATCCCACAATGCAGTGGTTAGGCTCTAGAACAGAACAACCCATGAATAAATGTTCCAAAAACCAGGCTTCTTATACATTATCTTTGAGTCACAGAAGGCCACCTCCACTGGAGGTGAAGGGTAGCATGCTCCTGAGAGAAAGGATGAATATGTCATCACTCCTTAGCCTTGTATTTCCCACCCTGCACCCTCATTTTACCCAACAGTATTAGAAGGAAAACATAGTAATTTCACAATAAATCACTTTGATATATTTTTGCACTTCCTTAAATTGATGATTTTTTACTTTGTTTCTTTAAACAGTTATATATGAATATAATGTACCTTTTTAGTTACTTTTCTGCTGCTGTGATAAAACACCATGACCAAGGCAATTAAGGGAAGCTTCTTTTGACTTAAGTTTTCAGAGGAACAGAAAGTTTTGACAGCAGACTGGAGGCATAGCAATGTGCAGTAGTCATGTTGGTACAAACAAAAAGCTGAGAATTCATCACTTAAACCTCAACTACAAATCAGAGAGGAAAAACAGAAGCAAGATAAGGCTCCAAGTCCTTGATGCTGCCCCTATAACATACTTGTAACCTGAACCTCCCCACACAACACCACCAACTGGAAATGCTTATGAAGGGCATTCTCATTCAAACTGCTACTGTGTACAATAAATACATTTTCCTGTGTCACATCCTATACTCCATAAACTTGCCCCTCCTTACACCTGTTAGTCCTTTCTGTCATCCCTAAACAGTTGTACTTCTACTTTTCTATAACATATGCTTGTGGTATACACCACAGAGAGAGAGAGAGAGAGAGAGAGAGAGAGAGAGGAGATGGGTAAATAATAAACAAATATAAATCTTTGAAGTACCTTATACAATGATACAGAACTACATTTACGGATTTCTATTCACTCACATTCTTTCATTTATTCAATATATATAGTCATACAAACTGACTCTCAAACAAATCAGAACACTTTTCCAGCTTAATAAATTTCCTGAGTGCTATAAAGGCACTAGCAACTAAGCATTGTTTCCGCACTATCCAACTGCTTATGAATGGATGCCATTTGCTCTCACTCTCACATCTTCCAAAGACCTACGTAATGAGGGAGGGCTAGTGAGGAGGCTATAAGAAAGTATGAGAGAGGCAGAGATAAGAAGAGAATAAAATAAATAAGGAATAAAAGAACAGGGGCTGCTTAGGTTGAGACACATAATATTCCTGTTTTCTCTTCCATTCCTTTCTTTAACCTTCACCCAATCACGGGACCTTCGTTTGATCCCCCATTGCCATGAAAGCAAGTGAAACTATACAAGGTTCTTGTGAGTAAATCTTTATTGAGCAGTATCAAAACTCTATGAAGGCTGACCATAAGTACAGCCCACTTTCAAGGGGGTATGGGAAATGAAAAGGTAGACAATGTGTAAGTAATCATTCAGTCGACAGGATGGAGTAACAGAGACATGAACTCAGTAGATAAGGTCAAGAAGGAAGGCAACTGTCAGAGAGACTTGAGAGGAAGGAAAAAAAGACAAGACCTTCATAAAATAAAAAGTTTCAAGCAATAACCAGGGAGTCTTCTCTGGGTTCTGATTCTGGTTATTCTTTTGCCTGAGTTATCTTCATTAAAAGTACATGATTTGAGCAAGTAACTTCCTTATTTATTAGGCTTTTTTCTCACCTGTTGATAGTCCATTAAAACCATCAATGAGGCCTGAAGCTGTCTCTGTAAGTATGCCTGTTGAAAAATCAGCCTAGCAAAGGCTAACTTAGCATTAAACAATTATACTTTGTGGAAGCAGCAAACATGAACAAATGGTTCACCTGAACAACAGCACAAGTACAAACAGTCTAGACACTGGATACTGAAATGAGTTTCATGACTGACTTACCAGCAGGAAGTTTGCTAAGGACTTCCCCTGTCTCTTGGTGCATGTGCCCAAAGAAGAGATCAGCATCATAGATCATAGACCACAGCATTTTCACCTTGTTCTATTAAAGACTAGGATCATCATGACATATTCTTTTTAAACTAGTTCCCCTAGTTTTTAGCTAAAACCTACCAAAGTGCACTCAGCATACTCTGGAGAGCCTTCCTAACTTGGAAAGTGGTACCTCCTCATTACCTGCACCCCACGGAAGAGCAACTTGTTCAGCCAACCAGAGGTCAAGTCAAGTGATGAATGTCAGTACCCAAATGCTGATTTTATTGATTCATTTATCTTTCTTCCTGCGTTTTAAAGAAAACACAACATTAACTGTTTCTGCTATACAGCCCATAGTCTACAGGATCTTTTTAGATGATATTTCTATATGTGTATATGTACATGGTATATGTATGTTTTGTGTGTGTGTGTATGTGTGATTTGGTATGTGTGTGTTCTGTGTAATTTGATATGTGTGTGTTGTGTGTTAAATATATATTTGTGGTGTGGTATATACATGTATATGACATATGTGTGTGGTGTGTGGAGTGTGTGTGTGTGTGTGTGTGTGTGGTATCTATGTCCATATGGCCAAAAGATACAATTGCCAAATGGAATGGAAACAGAAAGACTGTGTACATGAGCATTAATGTAAGTGAGATAAACCGGGTGGTGGTGGTCTACCCCCTTAAGCCCCACACTGGGGAGACAGAGGCAGCTGGATCTCTATGAGTTCAAGGCCAGTTTGGTCTTCAGAGTGAATTTCAGGACAGGCTCCAAAGCTACACAAAGGAAGTCCTGTCCCCAAACAACAACAAAAGTCAATGAGATAATAGAACCCATAAAAAAAGAAATATAATTTGAGTGATATAATATTCTAGGGAAATCTTGGAAGAAGTAAAGAGTCATCCACCTAAGGGTGAATGGAGGCTCGGGTGTGAAGCTTCCCAAGTCTGTTCCCCAGAATTGTAAGAAGTGTGACATTCCTCCCCTTATTTCTCCCCTTTCCTCTTCTCTCCGTCTGCTCCAAGGAGAGGCCCCTTATACTGGTGCCTCGGTCCCCAGAAGAAACCAACCAAAGTCAGGAGGGACAGATGGGGCTGCTGGCAAAGATGTTGCTGATCCAGATTTTCTTGGTCCCACTTGCAGTCTGCCAATGCTTTGGGTGGTGGTGGGGGGCCTGGTCCTAATGAGAGCACTATATCCACCCTGAAGCAAGTGGCATATGCACCTAGTTGCAGCCCTGTGCTTACCCTGTGCTGCAATATGCTGGTAGTCGCTGCTTCCATTTCACACATCACACACCATCTTCCTCTCAAGACAATTATTTGATCACTAACCATTTTTTGAACCTTTAAATATCATGATCAATGGCTCATTTATTTTTTTTTATATTTTAAAGGATGGTGTGGGCAGGATGCTGTGGTATTGATTTCCACATTTGCTAGGGCATTCAAGTGTGAGCTGCCTATCACAGTGCAAACCTGAGGGGAAAAAAGGTTCTTATAAACGTGTTCATTATTTAGCATTTATATAGGTATTCACACTTACTTACCTAATATTTCTGAGAGCACTCCTGTCAAGTAGTAGCAACACCCATGTAGATGCAATAAATTAGGGGTCTCAGAAATGTTTTAGGGTTGTCAAAAAAATACCCAAATGAATTATCACAGACTTGGTACCTCTGGTAGCTTTGGGTAGCTCATTCATTCCACAGCTCTAATGTATAAAGCCTATAAAAGGACTCTTCCTCTTCAGGGGACTTTTCCCCCTTTTTGTAGGTTACAGCTAAAATATCCCCCATATGGGGACACCTTTGCTGGCTTCCCTACGTATAATATCAGTCCCTTCTAGAGCATTCAACATTCTATCCTCGTGTCTTGTGAACTTAATGGAGCATGGTATTACCCTAAATCACCCCATTTGTGTATTTGTTTTCTAGCTTATTTTTGTTTTTAGAGGGCAAGAATCATCTCAATGACAACAGAGGCCTTGTCTGAATTGTTTCCTGTGGTAATTAGCATGGGTCATGCTGAATTACCACAGATGAATACATGACTGGCTGGAAGATACCAGCCCTGTGGTAGTATGCAAAGTAGAGCTGCTAAGGTCACCACTTGCAAATGTGAATTGACTTTGAGTAAAAGCCACAAAAAGAAAAAAAATGACAAAAGAACACGGTGAAAAAGAAGAACAGACAGAGAAAAAGATTTACAGCAGAAAAAAATGAAAGAATGTTTAAAAGCCTTGACTATAGACAAGGGAAGTGATGGCTCTGGTGTCTACCTGCCAGGATTTGAGTTTAGGCTCAACCTCTGCTGAAATCTCTGTAAGCTCCCTGAAATCTCAGGCTTTCTAACTTTTAAGTTACAATTAAAATTGTGCCTAGGTTATATTGTTTTTAAGGATCAAGAATCTCAACCAGACATGGTATCCTATACCTGTAACCCAAATACACAGGAGGCTGACACAGGAGGATCACAAGTTCAAAACCACCCTGTTGCAGGGAGGGGGGCCTCTTGTTCATCCGGCCACCCAGTTAGCTTAGCCCCAAAATAATCATACAGAAAACTGTATTAATTAAATCACTACTTGTCCCATTAGCTCTAGCTTCTTATTGGCGAACTCTTACATCTTAATTTAACCCATTTTTATTAATCTGTGTGGCCTACCAGCAAAGTTTCAGCAATGGATCATGGCGTCTCTCTCTCTCTCTGCCTTCTTTCTCCCAGCATTCAGTACAGTTTTCCCTGCCTACCTAAGTTTTGCCCTATCAACACGCCAAGGCAGATTCTTTATTCATTAACCAATAAAAGCAACACATAGACAGAAGGACCTTCCACACCATGACTCTAAGCTACATAGAAACACCCTGTCTCAAAAAAAAAAAAGAGACTCTCATCTCTTTTAATGTCACAGCATCAGAGTACATAGTAAATGTTCAGCTGATATTATACCTGACAGCATAAGTCTGAAGTTCTTGCTACATTGAGTAATTCTAGGGTGAATAAGGAATTACCAGGAGCTATGCTCTATTGGGCCCTTGTAGAGGGGGTTATCACTTGGTAGAGACTTTGTTCCTTCAGTGCTGAAGACTGAAGTCAGTGCCATCTTCCAGATATGCATTCAAGGCTTGTTCTGTGCTTCATTTTCCATTCTATTAGCTTTGTCCCCATGTTTTTCTCATTTCTCAGTCATTTTGCTATTTTTCACTATTTCGGGTTCTTTAAAGCCTGTGCACTTCTTAATTAAGGAGCTTGTGAAACAGACTAAACATACCTGTTTCCTCTGAGTCTTAAATACTCTGGGCCAAAGGTGAATGTATTTCCTTTGGTTGAGCGCCAAGCAATTTGGAGAGATGGGGAAGAATTTTTAATGACACAATAATTGCTCTTTTAAGCTCTTTACTTTTTGGTAGATGACAAATCAGCATATGGGAACATATGAGAATAAAAGCACATTGCTTTGGCTTCACACAGAGAAGGGGGAGGGTAAATGAGGCTATTGAGGGAAGAATGGCCCCCAAAACTCCAGCTCGGAGGTGCTACCTTCATCACCTCCTTCCTCTGTTGAAGGAAGGACCTGTTGTAATAGCCCATAAAACTGGCACGAAATGAACAAGTTCATTGTGCTAAATATTTTTCTATTGGTTAAATCTACCACAGTGCCTTAGGGAGTAAGTTTATAGGGTGTCATACTCCAATTAAACCTGGAAAAATGTGCACTGTGGAAAGATATCAGTAACTGTAGCCATAGCTTTGTTGTCACTTTGCTATCGAAAAATGAGTTTGTGGGCCTCTCACAGGCCTTAGTATCAAATTTGGTTCAATCATTCACTGTCAGCATTGGGGAAATTCCTCCAAAGGGCAATTAAAAGACTTCATATCTATTGTTAAAACCACAGTGCTCTAGATGGGAACAAAGACAAAAAAAAATCTATAAGTAGAACAAAAAGCTCAGGGGAGACCAGGAAACCAATATTTTGGCAAACTGATATAAGGGAGAAGAGACCAAAGCTAAAACTGCAAATGAATGGCACTGAAATTCAGGATTTGGTACCACTGCCAGTGGCCCTGCAATCTGCCCCAGCCATGTAACTGTCACCCACATTCAGAGGGTCTAGCTTGATCCTATGCTGGTTCCTTTCTTGTCGTTCAGAGTTGGTGAGATTCCATTAGCTCAAGTAAACTGTTTCTGTGGGTGTCCCCATCATGGTCTTGACATCTTTGCTCATATTCCCACTCCTCCCACTTTTGAACTGGATTTTGGGAGTTCAGCCCAGTGCTCTGCTGTGGATCTCTGCCCCTGCCTCCATCAGATACTGGATGAAGGTTCTATGGCGACATTTAAAATTGTCATATCAGTAGGGACTATAAAGCAAGGCCAGTTTGTGCAGTCTTTTTACTATTGGTTAGGGTCTTAGCTGGGGTCATCCTTACAGATTCCTGAAAATTTCTCTAGTGCCAGGTTTCTTGATAGTCCCATAATGGCTCCCTGAATCAAGATATCTCTTTCCTTGTTCTCCATCTCTGTCCTTCCCCTATATCAACTGTCACATTCCCTCAAGTTCTCTTCCCTTCTCCCTTCCCCCTCCTCCTCCCCTTCCATCCTCCCTTCTCCCCGACACCCATGCTCCAAATTTTCTCAGGAAATCTTGTCTATTTTCCAGGAAGATCTGTATATGACCTCTTAGGGGTCACCTTGGTACTTAGCTTCTCTAGGGTCATGGACTATTAGCTCATTATTCTTTGCTTTACAGATGTATCCACTTATGAGTGAGTACATACCATGTTCATCTCTCTGGGTATGAATTCTCTCAGTACAGATGGGTTTTTTTCTACTTCCAACCATTTTCATGATTTGTTCTTGCTTCTTATACTGACTTTCTTGAATCCATTCTCCTTGGATGTATACCCGGTTTAGCCTGGATATAGTGGGGAGGTCCTTGGTCCTTCCTCGGAGCAAGAACCTTGGAGATCCTTGCCCTCTCTGTATCATTCTAGGAGCAGGTTAATCCACCCATGCAGGATATCTCCACTAAACACTTTTGATTTTAATTCTTTAAACTGTTGTACATGTATGTATCAAATGGTGAGCATGGTCCCTCACATACCACCCTACTCTCCCTATTTCTACCCCTTTATAGTCTCCTTTGTTTCTCTAGTTTTATTTCTACTTTCATGTCACACATACATACATACATACATACATACATACATACATACATACATACATACATACATACATACATACATACATACATATATACATGATTTTATGTATCTTCATAAAACCTATGGGTTGATATAAAAACACACTACATTGGTCGTTCTGAGACTGGCCTAATTCATTTAATATTGATATCTCTAGTTGCATCCATTTTCTTGTAAATAATACATTGCCACATATCAAAGTACCTTGAAACTTATTAAGTAAGGCAATAGACATCTATAAGGCTAAAGCAGGATTGTTATAAGTTTGAAGCCACCCTGTACTGCACAGTGGAACCTCATTTCAAAAAACAAACCATAGATTTATAAATATATAAAACCTAAGAAGGGAGAAGCAAGGTTAGGTGGGTGGTTGTAGCTCAGAATTACAAGGCTGTCACCATTAAGGTGTCACTGGAGGTGTCATTTCAGACTCCACTGTAGAAAGGGTCCATAGAGAAGCTTAATTACATGACTCCATGCTCTTCCATAGAACTGCATTCATTATGCTCTACATGGATTCTCAAGCACTAGGTCCTCCCTGGCAGGGTAACTTGGGTTGGGATTCCTGGTGACTAGGAAGAAAGTCACAGGCACATAGAGGGAATAGAAGGAGGAAAGAAGGGGAAAAAGACAAGAGAATACACATCAGAGAGATAAAAGCAGTAGGACCAAGATTGGATTCAGTCTTTGTCTACTTATCTTAAAACTGAATCCAATGATTTCTAGCATTGATTCACTAAAACCAAGGCAGTCTCGGAGACAGAGGAAACATACAGGGATGGATTGCAATAGGTGGAAATTGTTGGAAGTCATGTTAGAGGATAATTACCAAACAGAGTGTGGCAATCAGAATTTTGTTCCTGCCATAGTTAGCATCAATTATCAATTTGGTACACCTGGGAAGAGGGCCTCTGAAATGAATTTTATCCATTGAATTGATATGTAGGACTGCCTGTGGGATGTTTTCTTAATTACCTATTGATGTATGAGGACCCAACACACTATGGGTCTATTCCTAAGGATGCAGGAGAAAGGTATCTGAAAAAGCCAGGGAGAATAAGCCAATAATAGCGTTCATCATGGGCTCTGCTCAAGTTTTTGTCCCCAACTTCCAGTCTTGATTTTCTGCCTTGATTTCCTTAAATGATGGGCTGTAAGCAAAAATAAATAAATAAATACCCAACCTTTTTCTTCCACAAATTTGGTTCAGGAAAAATAACCATGGCAGATAACTTAGAAAAATGATTTAAAGGAGGAAATGCTTGTTTTGGGTTTAACATTCCAGAGGAATTAGTCTGTGAAAAGCTGGTTCTGCTGCTATACACCTCTTATAAACAGGAATGTGTTATAGAGGAAAATTGTTCCACCTCACAGTAGCCAAGAAGCAGTGGAAGAGAAGGAAAAAGAAAGGCGAGAAAGGAAGGCGAAAGCCTGGAACAAGATATCTTTCGAGGACATACCCCAGGTTCAACTCCCTAAAGATTCATACAACTCAAAGAAGATTAAAAGATCTAACATCAGGGGACCAAGCTCTCTATGTGAAAGCCTGGGAAGGACATTTCCCATACATCCAAACCATTATAGCTGGAAGGCTCTGCCTCTTCAACAAAGGGAGACACAGACGCAGCAGGAAGTTACACCCTTCTCTTCCACAGGTAAGATGGAGACACACTCAGACTGCAGGAAAAGGAGAACTCTGATTTCTTTCCAACCTTTTGGAAATCTTCCTGAAGAATGTAAGAATAGCAAAGTAGCACTTCTGCCACCCTTCAGCATCTTTGTCCTGGTCTTTACAATGGCTCATGTGACAAATTTAGCCTCCAAATTTTTATACATTTGGATTTGCAGTAATATTCCTTTTTAAAATACAAATAAATCGTGCAATTAAATGCAAACTAACTTGACTCAATCTGAGCCTGACTTGACTCTTCATCTATATTTTCTTCAGAAAATGGCAGTAAAGCCCTGCAGCTTACCCTTTGCAGCATATGCACAGAGTTAGTCCTGCACCTTTGCTCTGCTGTCACAATAAGGGGTGGACTTTAGGAAGTAGTCATTTCTTTTTCACATTCAAGCAAAAGAATTCTGTTGCTATGTTTTGTTTTGTTTTGTTTTCCTGTGACTCAGTCTCATAGTTTCACTCTGTAGCCAAAGCTGTTCTGTAATTCATAGCAATCCTCCTGCTCCAGACGCTCAACTACTGGGATTACAAGCATAGGTAATCAAAGCTGAACCAAGTACAAGTGTTTTTATCATTATTTCCATGTCCCTGACTTTATTTACCTTCACTCTTAGAATTTTCTGTCTCTGCTCTGGCATGCATTGTTGTTCTCAGAAATATGGACTATTATATAGAGCTAAAATTCCAATTGAAATTGAATTGTACTGCTCTTCATATATAAACTTACTTAAGCCTAGGCAGCTCTTGAGTAGTGCCATTCTGACAATCCTAGCCTTTGTTGCCTGTACAGTCCTCTGTAGGGTGGGACACATTTTGAGCTGCAACCTGTGTAAGACAGACATCCAAACCTCCCTCCAACTTCTCTCATACTCGACCCCGCTTTCTGAGGGTTCCATATATTAACTCGCAGGAGACGATGTGGTCTAGTTAATACCTTCCTTGAAAGGGATGGCCTTTAAGAAAGGCAGGCTGTAAATGAATGTTATCTTATTCTTGCCTTTAACGATTAAACCATAATCTCTTCTCTCTTCTCTGCCTGAGCACCATTTAGTAAGCTGCAGGTGTGCTTATTGAATGGACATGAGATGGCCACAGATGGACAGTCTTCTAAGTGGGTACTCATGTAGAACACTGCTTGCCTACTCCCAGATCTTTGGAGTTTGGTTAAGTGACATTTCCTGCTCTCAGCATCCTCATTTGGGCCTATGTTTCTCAATCTGTCTCATCTGATACTATCCCTGGGTGACCGCAAGTGCTCGCTCAGTAATTGTAAAACATGATGACTGAAAAAAATAAAACATATTTTTCCCCAAAGAATCTCACAGTCTTTATCTAGGTTATTAGTGTCTTAATTTTGTTTCTGGTTGGCACATAATCCCTTTTGTTTAACCTGCTATTAATCCTGGTCCTAGTAAAGAAATCCCAAATGGCCCAAGACTAGGGTCTGTCTCTGACTGGAGCCTGTAAAGTATTCCTGTTTTTTCCCAGCTGAGACAAAGTTGTTAACCGGGGATTATTTTCCAAATAAGAAGCTGGCAGAAAGGGATCGGTCCCTGTAATTTTCTGGGATTTGGTAGAAGGAAACAAAAAAGAATTTTAAAATGTTGGCGACTGAAGTAGCCACGGACGAATATTCGTCTTGAAACAAAGGTACTTTTGAAGCAAAGGCTGAGGTGGTGAACAAACAGAGAAAGGACGTTTTGACTGCAAGTTCCTCATCTCCTCTGGGGAGGGCTATGCCTCTCTGCCTGCTGTTCATCAGCCTTGATTTTGATGGGGAGACTTTTAGTCAGCTGCCTCCATCATTCTGGCACAGACAGAAATGCTTTTAAAAAAATGTTACACTTCATCAATGTGTACCTAGAGACTTCACGGTCATTATCTCAATGGCCGCTCTGATGTGCTACAATTGGCAGAGACACAAACAGTAGGGGGTGTATGAGAAGAAAGCCAGCATTTCATGTGGAAAGCTGTCGAGCCTCGCCAAGCTTCTGTCAACAACTCCGTGGTCTGATCCGAAGCACTGGGCCTGCTGATGATGCTCTTGTTTCTGGAGGAAGTAAACAAGAAAATGAATTCCATCGTGCAACAGAGCCTCTTTGTATCTTCAAAATGGTGTGACTGGCCCCAGGCCAGCCACTTTCAAAGTTTGGCTATTTGTGTCATCTGGGCCCCAGCACTGATGGAGACTTTGATTACAGCTTGGACCCAGCTATAAGATCCTTCAGGGGCAGCCACTCAGCAAATAAAGGCATTGATTGGTTGTTGGGTCAATTTAGCCATAAGGGTGCAGGGCATAGCTCTTTTGAAAAGCTTAATGGATTAGCAACACAACCAGCCCCAATGAAGGCCCTATTTTTCAAGTAACTCCATGATGGTGTCCCAGCTTGGCAGGGATCTCTTCTCCCAGAGCAGCTCTGGGCATTTCTTCTTGTCAATACTGAGCTCAAAGGATTAGACACAGCGGATTTTACAATTTAATGAAAACAGCTGTTGAAACAACAATTAAGGCAAACAATAGCTTGCATGGAAAACTATTAATTATGTAAAGTTATGCCAAAATGGAATAATCTTTTCTTCAGAGCCCTCTAAACTGATTGGGGACAACCTGGAGCCACCTTTCCTTCCATGGGTCTTAAGTATCAGGAAGTGGGTTCTTCTAAGAAGGGCTCCATTGCTGTGTGTGGGCAGATGTGGAATGTGCGCAGCCTTTGAGGCTGAGCTGCAGATTAAATATTCAAAAGACTAGCCTTTCAACTTTAATTTAGCTTGGGCACTGCGTGTTTTCAGATCAGTTTAGAATATTTCCATAAGTGTCTGAGATTTAATTTGAGCCTTAGTAGTTGGGATCCACAATTTATGCGGTTTTTGTTTTTGTTTTTGTTTTTAAACAAATAAATACATCTATAAAAGGCCCTCCTTCAGGCCTAATATGGAGCAAACAGCTCTTAGGAAATGGAGTATTTTGCTCTTGAGACAAAGTCAGTTTTAATTACATGATGATGATGCTATTTGGACTAGCAGTCATTCCTTTCCTACCTTTGTTCCCTCCTCCCTGCTAATGGCAGGATTCACCTCCCCTTCCTCACCTTGCAGGTACTTTAAATTCATTTCTTCTGTCTTTGAAATTTCTACCCTTGACTAACAGTGCCGGGAATTGACTTACGGCCCTTTGCCCACCCTGTGTTCCACATCTCCCTTTTTTCCCTGTATGGGAATCACCAAGCCAAGAAGTCCCATTAAGAGAGTTATTAACTGCATGCATAGACATTGCCTCCTGACACAGTTAGATTGATTTCTTCTCACTATAACTGCTCTTACACTCTTTCTAGAAAGCCCAACACCTTTTATTTGAATATATTGTTTTAGAAAGGTCTTTGGGAATTTAACTGATTTTTGCTGGAACTTAGTGAGAGGGATTTGACACTCTTTGATAATTGTAATAAACTATTAGTCAGGTCTTAATTCCTTTAGGGAAGGAATAAAAGCTTGGTTATTCACAGGCTTTCTATTCTAAACTTGTCACCTGAGTTTAACAGTGCATCAATGGTGAGGTCCAACTGGCATAGTGACTGAGCTGAACGTCCCTGAACTGCCCAAAGCTGTCCTTGACAATCAGCAGTGAGACAGCACCTGCCTTTCCATGAAAATTCCGATTAGGTTTACAAATACCTTTTATATAATAAAGCCAATTTAATTTACTGATTTCTTAAAGTTAATAAAATGAGTCACCCATAAGGACCCCAACACACATTCTCTGTCTTTTCTTCACCTAGAATACAGAGTGTAGAATACGGCCAGCTTCTCATCTTCTAAAAATCAGGTAAAAATCTTGAGTTTATATCTCTATAATGCCCCAGAATATAACCAAGTATGCAAATAAAATTTATTACTATGGTCAAAAATACTAATTCAATTAAGACATATTTGGGTAATGCCTTTAAAATCTAAGTTTAAAGAAATTTAAAACCATATTCACCATTGAAGTCTAACACCAGCCCTGCTCCATATCCCAGCATCCACCAGTTCATATTTCACACAGGAGCTTACAAAGCTGCATCAGAATTGCAAAAGCAATTATTCTAGTTATCCAGATGTGAGTTTTCAATCATTCTAGGAATTTCCTTAGCAGTTCTTATTCCATAGCCACTCGGAGCTCTCACACTGGCATGGTGCTCACAGATCCTCATTATTAATTCAGCTCATGGAGCTTAATTGGACAAGGCTAGAGCGAATTTGACAAACATCACAGCAGCAGAAAAAGCAATCACTCTTTCAAGATGAAAATTTGTTTGATGTCTTACTGTGTAACTCATTTACTCTCCTCGGGAATCATGTGATCTGAATGTTAATCAGCTATTGATTGGTTTCTCTCCTTGGACAGTCAGGTGACTTGAATATTAATGAACCAGCCCTTGTAGCTGCACTGTTAGGCAACCTTGTGATTGGCTGCCGGGTTAAGATACGGAGATAAGTGGGTACTTGATGAGCACTTGACAGAACTTCACAGAAAATTAAGGCCCTAAAATAGCATGAGAAAGTCTTGTCAAATCAAGCATGATTATCGTTGAATGCTTAAGGAATTCATCATCTGCGTGAAATTGATACACTCCAGCAGCAGCAGGCCCTGCAGTCAGCGGGGACTCATCAGATCTTTATTTATATGTGTTCACCAAATCACATTAATTCTGAGAGCTAAAACATGCTAAGGATGAAGGTTATTTTCTGTTCAATCTAATTTATCTATGACAATAATCATCACTAATAATGTGTCAAATTGGATTGCAGTCATTTTCTGCATGTTGCTGATTTGGAAAATAGTGTTAAACCATCCTGCAGTAATTAACAAACGGTAAAGGTATGCTGGCCCTGAGTCATCAGCACATCTAGATGGAAAATTAAGTTTTATGGAATGGATTTATATGTACATGTCCTTATTTAATTCAGAATATAAATTATTCCTGGTAAAAGTGGACATCATTTTTATAACACCATTAAGACCAATAACCACTGAGGGACTTGCCATCTTCATTTACACTGTTCTTCCTTTCTCCTCATTTTCCATGGCTCCATAGCTAACTTTCTAATGTTTGCCACTGTTACTTTACTTGCAAGTCCATATTGTGATACGGAATGGCCAGGGTAAGAGATGAGAGAACACGCCTCAGTTTACCTGTTAGTCATGGGTGAAGCACATGGTGGGTGGGTTGGAAGGTAGGCAGGGGAGATTACAAATCTAGTAGGGAAATGAGACCTTCCCGAACATTTCTTTTCACAAAGGGACAACAGGAATTTTGCAGATTAACTCACACAGTATTTTCTCGGGAATCATTTAAACCTGAATTGTTTTGGCTGAAATGTTTTTGTAGAGAAGAATTTTTTTAATTATTTAAAAGAATCTTGTTTATTGGAGTAATAAAATCTTAAAAATGTATAAATATGTTTCTTTAAGAATATATATATATATATATATATA
>LOEQ01003098.1:109595-120878 GCA_001685075.1 Bramus lutescens | reverse complement strand
AAAATGGATTATGGATGTTTGTCTTTGTTTAGAATGTTGGTTACAAGTTTTTATTGATAATGGTCAATAGAAAAGCAAAACAAAGGAGATTCGGTTCAGAGTTCTTGTTTTAAACAAAGGAGGGGAAAGTTCTGTGGGACAATGGTCTATACCCGGTCATTTGTATTTTAAATAAATGCTGATTGGCCAGTAGCTAGGCAGGATGTATATATGGGGCAATGAGAATTCTGGGAAGAGGGAAGTTTCAGTCTGCAGTCATCACCCAGACAGAGAGGAAGCCAGACACAGAGCAAGAAAGATATGACTGCCTTGCCAAAATAGGTACCGAGCCACGTGGCCAACACAGACAAGAATTATTGGCTAATATTAGTTATAAGAGTTAATAAGAAGCTTGAGATACTAGACCAATAAATTTATAATTAATGTAGACCTCTGTGTGATTTCTTTGGGACTTAATGACTGTGGGAACTGGACAGAACAAAAACCCCAGTCAACACAGGAGGTTAGATCTCAGCACCCAAATAAATGTCAAGAAAATATGGCAGCTTGCCTGTAATTTCCCCTTCAGATAGCAGAGAATGGGGATCTCTAGGGAAAGCTGACTGATGGCACTAGCAATATCAACCAGCAATGGGTTTGACTGATAGACCCTGGTTCAAAGCATAATATAGAAGATTGATCAAGATGTCCAGCATCACCTTCAGATTTCCACTTATTTGAGCACCCACACACAAGCATGGGTAGATATACATGTAAACAATTACTCACACACACACACACAAGTATACACACACACACATACAAACACACACGAAAAGAAGAAAAAAAATTTTTTAAGGAAGCATTTTGTTTTGGCTCCTGGTTTAAGTGCACACAGTCTCCTGTATCAGACAAAGCACAGAGACTAGTAACACAGCATATCTGAAAAGGGGGCTCAGTTCATGTCAGGATACTGTGTAAGAACAGAGTCATGGGCAATTTATAACTGCTTCAAGTAACCAAGAAAAGAGCTTTGTGGCCTAAGTTTCATTAAAAACATTGAACTGTTCTTTGGCTATGCTTTCTTGCCCCTCCCAGATGTAGTAGATAGAATAAGTTTACCTCAATTTATTCATTACAACTGGCTGTGTTACTTGCATTTATGCCTGTATGGAAAAGCATGTTTTTGTCATATGCATCTTGCCAGACATGTATGGTTTACCCTTGTTATTTTACCCTTTTTTCATTTAAATCATCTTGGACTATAAATTGTCTGATACTCTGAATAAACTTGGCTATTGCATGAGACATTAGTTTGCCCATTTATTTGCTTTAGTGTCCAAGATCCCACTGCCTCTAAAGCAGGAAACATGTTGACTTCCTTCTTTCCCCTTTTGTATTCAGTATGGGGCTCCAGTTCATTGGATATCACCAGCAACATTCAAGTTCAATCTTCTCTCCTCATTTAGAACTCTGAGAAAACTTCCTCACAGACACTCCCAAAGGTATGCAACATTAAGAGTCATGGGTATTTCTTAATCCAACCAATCCAACAATCTAAATAAACTATCACAAAGAGATTGAAACAAGCAAAGGTTTCAGCACCAAAACTAAGTGCAAAAAGTAGTCTAATGTTCTTTGCATACTCTACCTTTTGGGGAAAAAATGTAGCAAGAGTTCCTTATGAACCTGAGAGATGCAAACTCAAACATAAAAAGTGACAAATTAATGGGTTAGAAAACCTGAAATCCTTTTAGTGCAACTAAGAAAAATAACTAAAGCTGCGTCTACATTCCTCTAGTTTAGCAGTTTATTTTTACATGACTAAGAGTGAGTCTTGAGAAACTAGAGGCCAGTATTTGAGGTCAGAAGACCTCAAAGTATACAAGAAATTGTAATGATTCAAGGACTTCAGCACAAAAGATTTTGGAGAACCAACATGACTTCTCATCATGTAACTGTTATCCCCTGGGATAAGAAATTAAATAGCGTCTGAGATGACAACAATATCATGAATTTAGGAATGCCAGAGTAAGTTAACCCACGTCAACTGAAATTAATCCTTAAAACATACAAATTAGCTACAGACATGCACACATAAATTATAATAAAGAATATTGGTATGCAATTTGATTAAAGTGCTTTTTGGTAAGGTGCATAATGATGCATGCTGAGGAGATGCAGGCACGTCTAATTGGTTATAATTAAAATAATGATGTGTGTTTAAAATAATGATACATTTAAAAATGTTAAATGTAAGTGGCTGAAGAACCTGTAGTCAAAAGTCAAAGCAGTAACTAGTTTTTGATTACCTGATTATTCAGAGGCAACAATCTTCATTTAATACTGGATGCAGGTAATGTCACCAGGGAGGGGCTTAGGGAACCCAAGTGACTGCACTGCCTTTGCTGCTTTTCTACCTTTCAGATCTCTCTCAACATGTGACTCTTATAAGGAGCTATATATCTACCTTTGAGGAAAGCATCTGTATCTTTCCTCAAAGATAAAGTACTGGCAATTGTTTAGGCTATGAATGAAGGGCAATGACTTTTTTACTTTCTATTTTGTACACATTTGGTATATTCTTTTCATAGCAGAAAAACAACTACGCTGGAATATAGGTTGTATAATACTGACTACTTTGCTCACTCTATGCAAAGGCCAGAACTTATTAACTGGTGTGTATGCCTCATCCCTTGTCTATGAGCTCTTAGAAATTCCCTTCATGTATGTGGGTAACCAACAGACAAAGGAATATTTCTAATATTTGTATCCCAGGTTAGGCAAGGCAAACTATAAAGGCTGTTGTTTCTTTCCCTTCAGATGACTTCCATTATTTGGAGTTTTTTTTTTTTGGCTTCCTGCTTGACCTTGCACATGCTTCTCCTTCAAGATCAATCAATAACTCCAGTCGGCCTCATTATTTTGAAGAGTAAGGTCTTCATCCATATACCAGGACTTCTCAAATGAGCAACCAATGAGCCAGTACCCCACAGTACAGATATCTCATTACCTTCTGTTTTCTGAGGCCCAGCTGTGACCTCCAGCAGAGTTCAGTTCAACTCCTTGCAGAAATGCGAAGGCAATTAGTGTTCTTGAACCCCTATTTCTGTCTTCATGATCTGACCTTAGGAGAGATGAATGACTTGGATATTATTATTATTATTATCATCATCATTATCATCATTATTTCTTCTTATATTACTTAGCATTTGCACTCAAGGTGAGAAAATGGGAAAGTCTGTCACATTTTCTAGGGCTAGAAACCCTATTTTACATGCTTTTTTCCTCCATATTTTATGTTTATTTGTTATTATATTACAATCATGCTTTCATGGGTATAAACTAACTGTTATGGTCCCTGTGTGATGATTATGCTCATAGAGTGTTTACTTAAAAATGTGTGCTAAAAAAGCAAAAGTTCGTATCCTCAGAACCCACTTACAGACTTAGGACTTCAGTAAACATTTATAAACCTCAGTGCTGGGGCTGAAAACGGGGATATACCTGGCACTCACTGGTTAGATAGTCTGCAAGATATTTGCTTCTTATTCTGTGACAGACTGTGCCAACTTTGTGACTTTACAAGTATGAACACACACACACACACCAAAAAGGAAAAAATCCTTTGTGAACTTTCAAAAGATGATTTTCAAAAATCTGTTTGTCACGCTCAGGAATAGAATATGAAATTTTGCCAAATCTAATTTAGATGGATTATAATGCCAAACATTTGATCACACAATGTCAATGATCTAATTTAAAAGTAATATGTATTTTCTCCTGTTTTAGTTTTGTTAGGATGATATTTCTCTGACTTTCTTCAACATCAACTTTAGTAACAAAGTGGTAAAGAAATATTGGTCAAAGATTATGCAAATTAATCAAGGTGCCAATTTTAGCATCTCTTAAATAAAATATGAGTAAAGTTTTAATCTTTTGACCACAGAAAATGTTCTCAGTTCTAAGAAGATGCAGTTAGCTATCTCCTAACCTAAAGTGACAAGGAGCCCTTTTTATGTCACAGTGTGAGCAAAGTAAATGCTTTGATCTGTGGTGGAATTTTTATAAGATCTTCCAGCAAGCAGGAAGACATAAGTACTCTGTGACTGTCCAGGATCCCACTTAGATCTCACTAAAATGACAGTATCTGTCTTATAAGGGTGTTTGCATCTGAATTCTTACATTTATTTCTCAAAGGGCACTTGATGAATTTATGGCATACAATTTAAATGCATGATGTTTTAAATGAATTGATACACCTTATGACTTTTCTCATAAAATTTTTACATTGCCTGGTTAGTTTTCTATATGATTCTCTTCATGGCATCTTATTTCCAGCACAGCCATCACTGACCTGGATCTCCACCAACGGAGAAAATGAAAACTCACAAAGACACAATCATTGAGAAGTGAAACAAACCAGTATAAGCTTTCCAAGGGCAGAACTTGAAGACAGTACTGCCAGTAAAGAGAAAATAACTAATTTGTTTTGCTTCATAATAGATTTATTTTTCTTTAACAATTTCCAACAGCCACGTTATGTCCACAAGATACTGTTTCATAGCTCTACTTCCCCATCCTTTAACTCTTATAATCATTCAGTTCCATACTTACTATAAAATATGAAAGTTCCCTGAAACTTGTGGGGAACAGGTGATATAAATGTCCCATTTAGAGCTAAGTGCTCACTAAGTTGTTTATTTTGCAATCATTGAATTTTCTCCTTCAGTATGAAGGGCCATAGTATAGAAAGTTGCAGTTTTCCAAAGAAATAAAATAAAGATGGCCTTGATTTTGTATACAATCTTGAAATGCTTAAGGGTTGAACTGATATCCTTATATTGGCTAGTTTCGTGGACAAAAATGTAATCAAGCCCATGACGAGTCCCTTCTCCAACTACAACTAATAGCAAAGCAAATGAAGACTACAATTCTTACCATCTGGCAATGTATTCTCTACTCCTCAACCTGTCTTTGTCTCTGAGGCTCAAATAGTAACTCTGTATTTTTTTAAGGCATTGCAATCCAAGTGAAGGAGCCAAATTACTCATTGTATTATATACCATACCAAGAAATAGGGTATGTCTCTTAGGAAGAGATATCCCAGTTGGTTTAGTTTTACATTCTTTTTTTAAAGAGAGAGTATATGTAAACCAAGGTGACTTCAAACCTGTTATGTTGCAAAGAATGACTTGAACTTCTGGTTCTTCTGTGTACACCCACAAATGGTCTTTCTGACAACTGTATTATGTCTGGGTAGTGCTGGAATCCCTCTACAAGGCTTTGTGCATGCTAGGAAAACACTCCACCAATTGAGCCAGAAGCTCAGTCCTGGTTTTGATATTTGTTTGCTTTTGTGGGATGAGGGATAAAGCCCAAGGAACTTACTTGCCAAACAAGTGTTCTATCATGAGCTGTATTCCCCTGCCTAGCACCACCAGATACTTAAGTTGACTACGAATGAGGCTAAAATTGTTTTACGAGGATATTTCTATAGGTACTAATTTTCAAACTAATGCAAGTTTTAATATAATCACTACAAAAACATGATAAACTTTGCTTTTTTTAGACAAAATGTGCCATAATACTATTCAGAAAATAAAATGGAGAGGGGAATAATCTCATAGTAGGAGAAGGAAAAGAGAATGAATTAGGATGAGCCCACCCTCTACCAAAAAAAACCCAACCACTTAGCAGTCTACAATATTTAACACAGCAGTGTGGTATTGCTCAAATCTGTAATCAGATCAATGCACTAGATTAGATACATTCTGTAAAATTACCAGATAAACATATATATCCAACATATATTTATGTATAATTGTATATTTATATTACATAATATATATTGCATGAAATCATGAATTCTGTGTATAACAGCTGGTATCTCAAATCACTGGATAAAGTTTGTATTACAGTATTAACTATAATAAGAAAGTTGTTCAATGATTTTAGGAAAAGTAAAGTTTAGGTCATTGTCTTATATTTCATGATAAAATATCTCCAAATAAAAGATGTAAAACCTAACTATAAATAATGAAAATATTATTTAAAATTTACATGTAATCAAGAATTGTAATTTAAGAAACTGTGATTCTAATGCTAGAGTGCTTGCCATAGGTTCAATTTCTAGCACCATAAAGACAAAATAAATTTGGGGTATGAAGAAAACAGGAGTGGAGAACTGAGGGAGGTGAAAAGATAGCATTTAAAGTAAATATTTCCTAAGAAAATCAGACAAATATATAAGGGAAGAGAACAAAGTTGAAACAAGCTACAATGATGTACATGTACAAAAATATTATAATAAAACTACTGAGAAAAAATGAAAGAAAATGGTATCAAAACCAAATGTCTTATATAAATATAGAAATTTATCTGATTATTTTGAAAAGTAAAATAAATTGGCAATCAAGCAAAGTGTAACAAACAGTTGGTATAGCATGAGGTAGTATACGTGCCTGGCATGCTCAACAAAGAAGACAAAAATAGAGGAGGAAGAGGAGGAGAAGAAATTGTTTAAATAAATTGTAGTGTATATATATGAAGGAATAATGTACATAATCAAAGAGGTAGTGTTTACTCATTCAGAAAAATATCTATAATTTAATCAATTAAAAATATTATAACATGATTTCATAAGAATAAAAATATAGCAAGTTTTTCCATATTGGTAAAACCACAAAAGAAAGTTCTAGAAGTATGTACTTTGGCATTTCATTAGGTGATAAGATTTTAGTTTTTTAATAATAAAAAATAAAGAGAAAATTTGAAAGACAAAATATTAAACTCAATCTAATTGTAATTTTACAAATTAATAAAATGGGTTTGTCCAGCTTTTTAATGTTGTGACACAGCCCTATCATTTAAAAAACTTTTCTTGCAGGTCAGTGCCCCTTGCTGCCCTCACTGCCAGCCCTGGAGCTGCCATGGAGGAGCTATGGCAGGCCGAACCCAGCCTCGAGCTAGGCCAAAGTGCTGCCCTGCTGAGAGAAGTAGTCCTCAGAGCCCACAGAATCTCGGGAACAACTTTTTTAACAGGCAGGTCTGATGGGAAGATGCTTTTAAAATGTGGTTTCCCAGAATTGCAAGGAAATATGTCATAACAAAGCTGCACATGGCAGAGAATTGCAAAGCTAGAGACATGGCTGCAAGTAGTATAGGAGCAATATGGGAGTGCTTGCTATGGAAGAGTATGGTGCAGTGGACAAAGAATATGGCATTACTGAATAGGCCGAGCTTATTCAGCATGGAGCCACTATAGCTGCAATCTGTGCTGCTCAGCCTACTGGGAAGAGGAGAGCACAGGACCAAGGCACTGCCTACAAGCACAAGGGTTATTTCCTGTGAACCTCAGAAAGGCCATCACAAAGGATACAGAGGTATGTTGCAGCCTGGAAATTGTAACAAGTTCACCCTGACTCTGGGAAACAGCAGGACATGTGAGACAAGTCTCAGAAATAGTCCAGTATTTATGGTGCTTTGAGAAACCAGAAGCTTTGAGCCAGGCCAATTACTTATGACAATGAGGATTTGCATGTAAATCTGTTAGGGTTATATANATATATATATGAGTATGGGTGTACACTGTATATTGCAACACCACTTCAGTGAATAAATGCGTGATGGAGGAATGAAACTGCACATGCAAGGTGGAAAGAGACAAGACAGTGGCAACAGGTGTGGGAGAAGGTTAAGGTGGATGCCAATTTTGGAGCGGCTCATTGTCTGCACTGGGATTCCGCAAAAGACCTCCAGGGTCTGTACTGCTCCCCAAGCTCATGTTGGTATCTATGGTTCATGCCCTAGCCAGGGGACATGCTGTTGTCTGTGGTTTGTGCTGCTACCCCAGACCATGTTAACGCAGAAGGTCCATGTAGACATCCATGACTCATGTCACTGCTGGAGGCCAGGTGGACACCTGTGGTCTGTGCTATCACTTGAGGTTATCTTCATTTCTGTGGTCCATTTTGATGTATATGGCCTGTGCTGCAATCTGAGGCCATGTTAAGGTCCATGGCCAGTGCTGCCACTGCCAAAGGCCGTGTTGGTGTTTGTTCCCTGTATTACCACTGAAGACCATGTGGATAACCACGGTCTGTACCTCTGCCTAAAACCCTTTCATGTCTGTTCTCTGTGTTACTGCCAGAGGCCATGGTCTGTGCTGCCACATGAAGTCATGTTGGTGTCCATGGCCCATGTTGCCTCCAGAGGCCATTTTAATGTCCTTGGCATGTGCTCCCAACAAGGGAAGAACTATGCTGCTGTCTGTAGTCTGTACTGCTACTCTACAACATGTTGAGATCTGTGGTCCCTACCGAAGCCAGAGGCCATGTGGATACATATAGTCTAGTGTTGCCAGAAAGCATGTAGCTATGATCCATGCTACCACTGACTATGAAAGGCAAGGAAGCTATTTTTGAAGTGGCAACAACTGTAGACTCCCAAAAAAGGAAACAGTCTAGACAGGAATCCATTGAAGAGGTCTCTTAAAAATTCTGATAGGGCTCCTAAAGTGTAGCTCCTCACAGTTGATGGCATCTAGCAGGGGTTAGTGTGATGAAGGACTCAGTTTTCTTTATGGGTCTGGTCACAAGCAGTTTAATCATGCTCCAGTGAGTATATGGACACACAAATTGGACTTGGTCTGTTTTTTATTTTCTTCTTATTTTTGAGGGGGGAGGTCACAGTGGGGTGAGCTTGAGAAGACTGGGAAGTAAATGCATTTGGGGTGCAATGTGTGAAATTCCCAAATAATCAATAAAAATATTATGTTGGAAAAATATATGCTATAAAATTTTTCAGGTTTTTTTCTAGAGCCACACAATCAAGTCACAAAAGTAAATAAATAAGTAAAAGAAAATACATTGGAAAGGAATCTTATAATGTTTTGTTTGCAGTTTTGTGTTAGACACAGTCATAGCTCTCGTAGGGTGCCTGTGACTCACAAGTTTGGACATGCTGTGTAGATAGATAATGCTGCACAAGTCCTAGAGATAGCTGAGAAACTACTTGGTCCTCAGACACTGATGCAGTATCCATATCGTCATGTAAGTCAGCCTAACAAATCTTATACATATATTGTCTTAGTCACAGTTCTGTTGATGTGAAGAGACATCATGATCCAGGCATTTAATTGGGAGCTTGCTCACAGTTTCAGAGGTTTAGTCTATATCATCATGGTGGGGAGTACAGCAGCATGCAAGAGCAGTAGCTACGAATTACATATAGGCAGAAAGGGGGGAGACTCTGGGCTTGGCATGGGCTTTTGAAACATCAAAGCCCACCACCAGTGATACACTTCCTCTAAGGCCACACCTCCTAATCTTTTCAAATAGTGCCAGTCTCTGGTGACCAAGAATTCAATCATATCAATCTATGAGGACCATTCTCTTTCAAGCCAGATCTGTCCCTTGAGAGAACATTGATTGATACAATACTTATTAATATGAAGGCGTTAATGAAAGTTCACCATGGTATTAAAAGGAACCCATAATTCTCCAGATGAAATAGTTGCTGCATTCATACTGCTTCTGGAACTCTTTATCACACTAGCTTCTATTTCCCAATTATGTGGGATTTTATTTCCTGAAATTTTAATTAGGTCTCTCACTTTGGCATAGTATGAATTAAGTAGCTTCTAGCCCGGCTTAGAGTCCCAGATAGGACAAATCCAATATTGCCAAGACCCTGCCAACTACAGAATCCAGGCTGACATTATCTCACTTTCTCTCATTACTTACTGCCAGCCATCTGATCTAACTTTGGACACAGAGTTCTTCCCCAATTTCATGGCTCTGGATATGTGTTTCATTTTGCCAACAGGGTTTGTCCTTGGCTTGTCTAATGGGTGTTTAGGCAACCATCACAAATGCCACAGTCCTGAGTGTTTAGAATCCAAGAGTTCAAAATCTTCACAATATAATATTAGAACAAATACTGAAGTTCTTTTTAAAACACTAATATTTTAAAAGGGTATTTGATAAATTGAAAACACCTGACAGAACATGTCAGACTCCACTTTATACAATGAAATAAGTAACCATAGCATACATATTTCTGCAAGCAGTAACATTCACATATACTAATGGTGGCCATATGGGAGTAGCAATTGTAACTAGATTAATGAATCTTATTAATAAAGAATGAGAAAAGTATCAAAGTCTATAAATGTATATTACCTTGTTTGGTAACTGTGTGTACCCAATTTTGAAACTGTAAATTTAAAAATGCATATCATGTAAAACAATTTAAAGCATTTTATAATGAAGATCGAGAGATGTGTCAACAGCTAAGGGCACTTCTTGCTCTTCCAGGGAATCCAGGTTTTGTTTCCAGAACCCACATCATACGGCTCACAACTGCCTGGAACTCCAGCCTCAGAGAATCCAACATCTCTTTCCTCTGTGGACACACACACACATGGGGTGGAGGGGGAACAAGACAGATAAAGAGAGAGCAAATAAGTAAATTGTTTTTTCTGACTTGATCAAAAGTCATTATAGAGCCAATTATATTGTCATATGCCTATAATTCCAGAACATGGAAAACTGAGGCTTGCTTGCATTACATAAAATATTGTGTCAAAAACCTTAACATTTTATCTACCAAATCATAAATCACGTTGTACATATAAATTATATATGAATATAAAAATATAAATATTTAAATTTCCTCAGTGAATGGAAAGATTTGCTTTATGTCTGAATTTTGACAAAGACACAGATTTCAGATCTTTGGCATGGGTATGAGAGCTGCAAAACAAGCAAGCCATCCATGATTCCCATTGCATTTTGGATTTGTCTAATTTTCCTTTGCTTTTTGGAGATAGGATGTATTAGTTAGGATTTTTATTGCTTCTCATGACTTGCTTAGACTGCTTTCTTGCACAACTGAGAACCACCTGTACAGGGAGGATGGCACTACCCAGAGTGGGGTGAACCCTTCTACATTTGTCGTTAGACAAGAAAATGTCCCACAGTTATCCCCTTTGGCCATTTGATGAGCACATTTTTTTCAACTGAACTTCTTCACAGATAACTATAGCTTGTGCCAAGCTTACAAAAATAAAACAAGAACAATTAACCCCTTTTCAACTTGACACATCAATACATTATTATTAAACTATTGCCTTCTTTTTCATTTAGCCTCAAGAACTCATATTAATATAATTATCACACTATAGCACATAAAATCTTTTAAAGGCTCAAAGGCTTTAAAAACCTCAAACACTAAGAAATCCATAGTCTGGTTTTTATTATTATTATTATTATTATTATTATTATTATTATTATTATTATT
>LOEQ01003098.1:90905-107100 GCA_001685075.1 Bramus lutescens | reverse complement strand
CACAGGGCAGGGAACCCTGACTGCTCTTTGGACTGGAGAGGAAGGGGGAGGGGACGGGGGAGGGGGAGGAAATGGGAGGAGGTGGAAATTTTTAATTTAAAAAAAGACACAAGGAATCATAATATTCTATTTACCAAAAGACCATACTACGTGTAATCTGTGTATAAATATAAATAACTAATTTTAATAAATTTTTATTTATGGGTATTTATTTATAAATATTTATGAATAAACATAACTAATATTAATAAATTTTTCTCATCTGGAATGATAGTGTTCCCTCAAAGAGCCAAAGAACACATACTAAAAACCCAATTATCAGACTTGGGAAGCCTTCTTTTGAGTTTTGTTCAAGGCAGTCCAAGAAAGTCCCAAACTGTGCTGCCCTTGAATGTACTCCAGAGGTAGAAGGTAAGCCCCTATTTTTCTGAAGAAACAGGACCCAACTAGAACTGACCTGACAACCCTTTCCTTGAAGACTAGTTTGCATAGTAACAGAAGGTACCAAGCTGCCAAAGAGAGGAAATCAACAGTTCTAGCAGATTATGAGGACTATAAACAACATCAATTATCAGTACAGCATGATGACCCTAAAGACGCAGTACTGGCATTCATACCTAGGCAGTAGCCTGCAGCTCTCTAGCTGAATGTAACACCTACTCACAAGAGTGAGATCATGCCTGATACTTGAACTTATATAACTACTCCATGCTAGTGAAATCATGGTGATTGGAGGAGAATCTAATTTACTAAACCAACATAATCCTTAATAATACTCTATAAACAACAATTTTCCTTGTATCCACAGATAAGTGTAGTCTTTATCCCTCATCAAAGAAACTGCTTTGTAAAAGAGACCACTACAGAAAACTACAATCAATCAAAATGCAGAATTGTAGAGCCCAGACCCAGTGGATATATCTAAAAAAAAAAAAACTCACACTAACATCTAAGGCTCAGGGAACATTTTAGAAGAAAGAGTGGAAAGATTCAAAATCCAGAGGATCAAAGAGTTTACTGTGAGATTGTATCTTCTAGTAATGTCAGAAGCCTAACTTCTAACTAACGTGACTACCCAAACATTACCAAACAAATACAACATCAATATATATGCAAAGTGGATGGGGAAAATTCCTTGACACCTTCACCCTATGTAAAGAAATATAGGCAACTACAGAAAGATGAGAACAGAAGAAATCATCTTCCCCAGGTAAGAGAACACCAATTGGCTGTTAGGTGGTAAATAGTCAGCTCTAAGAACACACACACACACACATATAATATTACATGGTCATATTTAGGAAAATAAATGTACATACAGAGAGACCCATGCAATAACAATTAATGAAAGAAGAAGCCATGAATCTGAAGGACAGTCAAAAAGGGTACATGGTAAGGTTTGGATGAAAGGAGAAGTGTTGTGATTCTATTATAATCTCAAACATAAACTTTTTAAAAGTTTATATATGGAAATATTATTAAAGCTTGAACCTTGAGTGGGAGTTCAAATGCTTGATGTCTAGGCTCCAAAGGACCTGTGCAACTCTACCTGCGTCTGATATCCACAGCAAACAAAGCATCACGTAGGTTCAGTCCAGATCCATTCACAGTTGTTGCTGTCCTTACTAGTCATCCCATAGTACTGTAATATCCTAGGTGCTGGGAGTCCCCATCACCAATGAGGTTTCACCTTCACCAGTGGCCTCTTCTGAGCTTTCTTCAGGTATTTGGAAGCCCTACCATACGGTCTCAAAGTTCAGCTACTCTCAATGACCTATCTATGACTCAAGAACAGTTCTATCTGAGTGATACACATTTTATACACATGGGGGTTTAGACACATTTCCAAATTCAGCTACCAGGATAAGATGTAACCTTAGTCCCCTCTGGACCACAGCTTCTATATATTGACCTGAGGAAATATCAAAATTCACTTCAGTGATGTTGGTCTCTTCCCAATCACCACTAATTACATAACCCCAACTAACCAGAATCGTTTGTCCCAGTAAAGCATAGGTTTTACTTCGGTATTGGTCTCTTGTAATGCATTTCTGAATCTTCAACCCCAACTGACCAGAACCATAGATTTTTAATTCAAAACATCACTCAATGGACCCTGGTAATTATCTCTCTGAAATTTCACAAGCTATGTCCTCATCATACACATTGGTCATAACAATTTTATATTTCACGCTCTCTCAGAATGGCCCACTGAGCACTGATCACTCAATGATTTTTGCAGGAGAAATTTAAAATGCCACCATACTCATCCACAAAACACATGATCAGGTCTGCCACACAAAAATCTTATAAAACTGGCATGACAGCCAACATTGAAGGATGTCATAGAAGGTACTCAAAAAGGAACTTGGAGGCAGGAACTGAAGCAGAGTCCATGGAGGAGTGTTGCTTACTAGCTTATTCTTCATGACTTATTTAGTCTGATTTCTGATACAACCCAGAACTGTCTGAGCAGGGATGGAAACACTCAGAGTTAGCTGGATTCTTGGATATCAATCATTAATTATGAAAATGTCCTACAGGCTTGCCTACAGGTCAACCTGATGGGGGCAATTTTATCAAGAGGGTTCATCTCCCCAAATAAGTCCAGCTTGTGTCAAGCTGGAAAAAAAAAGGACATAGGTATGACTATGTAGCCTCAAGCAATAGAATCTTCTGCCCTAACTTGTCAAGTTCTTGAATTACAAATGAGAATCTCCATTTCCACTCCACTCTCACATGCATATGTTCATCCTATCTTATATCCATGTTATATTTCCTTCACGGGATTTTCCTTTACTCATTAGTATTATTCCTTCCTTCTTACTTGCTCACTTTTCTGACTGGGTCACATACAGTCCAGGCAGATCTTGAGCTTACTATATATCTGATGACCTTGAACTTTTGATCCTACTGAGTTACAGTATCATCTATAGGTCGTTATGCACAGTTTCTAGGACTTTGTGTATTCTAGCCAGGCACTCTACAATTTAAGCCACATCCTCTACCTGAAAAAAACATTATCTATTTTTTCCACTTTCTTGTTATCTTCTCTTTCAAGTCAGTGAGCTCCATAAGAGTCCACATCAATCCAACATGTAAAATAGAGGTCAATACTAAGTAAGTTTAGGGAGCAGGTAGAGTCCTGACTGAATGTATATTGTTAACATAAGCACAACCATGTCGAGAACCTCAATACCTCAGACCCATGTATTGGTAAGGCCTTCCCTCCCAACTCCAGTGAAGCCCATGGGACTAGCAAGGCCTTCCCTTGGTCTGAGTACAGATGTTGACAAAGTGTGTATAAATCATCAACTATAGCTTCCTCCTCCCAGATTACTGCAGACTAAGAGAGACTACAGAGATGAGTTCATTTGGCTCTACATAATAATTAAACTTGCTTAGCTCCTGACCTGCTGCTACATATCCATCAGAGCACATAGCCCACCCAATCCAAACTTTTCTGCACATGTGCCTGTCATTTCTCCATTCCCTGTCATGCCTGTCAGGACCCAAAGTCATAGAGGTCATGACTAATCTTTCAAAAGCCTGTGGATTTAGGACTGAGGTATTGATGAGCAGTATTAGATATGCAACCAAAGAAACCAAATGCTGTAGTTTAGCTAGGTGAGTTGAAATAGCTCAAAAGTGTGACCCAAATATCTTACCTAGATAATAGGACTATTATGGTACTTCAATTATTCATTCATCGCAAACAAATCTTTCTCAAATACTTTTGTTTTAGTTATTATGTCAGTTGATGCGAATGGAGTCATGCATTAGAAGTTAAGTCCGGTGGTTTGACAGTCAAGTTTAAAGGCAGTTTAAAATAATGCCACCCTTTAAAATCATCAACAGTTTCATCCAATTGTGGACTCCATGATTGACTATAGATAGACTTAGCAGGCAAGAAGTGCTCACAGAAGTAACAGTTTTATGAGTGTTGCACTAGTAACCAACTTAGTGGATTGGAGGTCTGTTCCCCAGGGAATTCATACCTAGTGTTTTAAACCTGATTTATTTTTTTTAAATCCACAGCTAAAGAGATCAGAGACCATGGGGTGGGTTTGGGGGACATGGACGCATACACCTACAACTCTTGTTTTGATAAACAGAGAAATTGTCAAAATATTAAAATTTATGCCCACAGCTTACTCTCTTGGTCTGAGAAGCTTTTTTTATTTTACAGTGGGCAGTGTTAATGTATATACTCGTCAAAATGACAAGAATAAGTGACACTGTAGGATCTAGCCCCTTTGAAAAATCTAATCAACGATAGGATAGAAAGGTTGTGAGAGACAGAAAATGGGAAAGAGTGCCTTAGAATGGAATTTTCTGAACATGGGCTTGCCCGTTACAGCTACAAACTCACAATATCTGTGGTTACCTGCATAGGACCTACACAATATTGGACCTGCTGACAAAATTGCCAGGAATGAGGAGGGAACTGAGATTAGCATACCCTTATCTTACTGAGGAGTTATTATTTAATGGTTACTACAGGTAAGAGTCATTTTCTTTCATTATATTGACACTAGTTAGCTACCCATGCTCCAGTAAATACCCTTCATGTTCATTTAAGCAACATTAATTCAACTCAATAGGTTACTTTAAAAAACAAAAAGACACGCTATAGGAGGGAAACTTGTCCAGCAGGCATACATAGAGAATGAGAAAGGGCTGGAAGGAATGATAAGATCAAAATGTATTTCATTCGTGTATGAAGTTGCTTAAGAATATTGTTTTAAAAAAGGAAAAATAAATGCAATTCATATTTAAAGAACCAAGCAGAATGCTGTAAGAAGCTTTGGGAGAGATATCAAACCATTCTTGCATAATGAGGGTGTTGAGAAGTGGCAAAGCTTACCTTAGCAGCAAAGGGAAACATGGTACAGTCAGAAGAACTTCACAAGCAAAGGCCTGCAGACAAGCAAGAGCAAGGCATGATTGAGAACTGCTTTTACTAAACATGATTGAGAATCGATGACAGAGGGATTACAAATTTCAGTACTGGAACTCTAGAGAGCCGAGATACGTGGACAACTGGAGAAATTTTAAGAGAGTGAAAGCTGCAGCAAGGGTGTTTCCGGTAATTAGGTCATGTCAGAAGCGAGTCTAAAGTAGGAATAGAACACTCAGAGACACAATGGTTCTCCAAAGGAACAGGCCCAATAGAAAGAATATATATTTCAGAGGCAATGTATTGGATTGGCTCATACAGTACAGGTTGAATCATCCAACAATATCTGTATGACAGGCTGAGAAGTTGGAGGTTATTGAGTCTATGAGGTTAGATGCTTCAGCAGTCCTGATGGTGCTGAAGGCATGGAGCACTCCTGGAGAGCCACTCACCAGCATTCAGTCAATACTTGAAGGCTGGAGAAGCTTGGCTCTGATAGTCCTGAAGAAAAAACAGTGGTGACACCAGACAGAAATGCTTGCTTAGGAGGGAAAGGTGGGTAGCACTGCTATTCCTCTCATCATCTTATACAGTGACCACCACTAGAAGATGTCAACTCTTATGGGGGAGAGTACTGCCTGCTCATTTAGTCATTCCTAGATATACTCTATAGACATCCCAGATGTTGTCTTCCAGTTGATTCCAGACCCAGTCAAGTTGACAATAAAGGTCAGCCATCACAGACACCATGCTGAAAGGCTGCACTCAAGACTTAGCAGGATAGACTTTAAGATAAGCGCTCCAGCACAGTGGCAAAAATGAAAGCATAAATAAATAATAGATAAACTTTAAGTTAAATACAGAAAGGAAAGATAAGAGCAACAAAAGACTTATCATTAAACCAATATAATAAAAGAAATTGCTTATAGACTCACAGAGAGGAGTTCAAGAGATACTTACTGGATAGATTTTTTTTTTCATTCTGGGTAATTTATCTGAGAAGGAGGTGACAAAGTCAAGACATGTCCCAGGAGATGAGGTGAGGGAGGCCTGCAGGAGAGGTCCTGGGACTCTGAGCTGACCACCTGGAATGATATAGATATCATTCACAAGAAACCCAGCAAAGCTATGGATGGTACATTTGATACTTCAACAGGTTCGTGACTGTCTGACTCTGTTGCCATTGGCATTAATGTGTTTTGGGGCCATTGACAAACCTTTGATAATATCAGTCTTTTCCTATATCAGGGAAAAGATATTAATTAGTTGATTGGATTTCTTTCATCTTGAACTCATTATTTTTCTTATAAATTTTAAATCCTTCTGCTGTTTCTATAGTCTGTAAGCTCAAGATAAAATTCTTAGTGACTACTGAGACTAAGTACTCCAGAAAATACTAAGATAGTTCAACAAACTGGGCATGAGTTAAGGCATGTCCTTAGGTTTAGCACTTGTAGAAGAGTAGAGGAGCATAGGATACAGGACCACATGAGACAGAGTGTAAGGACAGCCAGGACCCAGTGAGAGGCTTGGATAATCTCAGCTGGCAAGGAACTCACAAGGGCTAGCTGAGCCAATCACTTCTTCCCCAAAGGGGAATCTGAACAGTGAGTGCACCCCCAGACCACAGATTAAATATATCATCTATTTCCTCATTATATGTAGTATTTCAGGGACACCCTGACAGTCAGAAGATGGGCTACTTTAACCAACAAGGAGGATTTCTCCTTTCTCCACATTTTTTGATTAAAGTTTACTAAGCATAGCTTAATGTCAGGCACAGTTAGGCCCTGATCAATGATAATCGTATAAGAGCCTTTATGGAAATTTTAATGACATGACATACTAAGTTTGAGTTTTTTTTAAGAAAGCTATTAATATAATTATGGCACTGGAGATATGACTTAAAGGCTAAGAGCACTTGTTCCTTTTACAGGGCATGGTTTCAGTACATTGCATACACTATAATGCTAGCACCAGTGGATATGATGACCTCTTCTGACCTCCACAGGCACCAGTCACAAACATGGTGAACAGATATGCATGGAGGCAAAATGTTAATATACATAAAATAAACCGATCTTGTGTGTGAGAGTGTGTATGTGTGTTGTGTTGTGTAATTGCAATTAAACAAATGACTTTCCTCTAGTGCTGTTAAGAAAGCAAACTTGTGATAAATGAAAGAAAGGCATTTCACTATCCACTGCTTTCCCTGGCTCAATGGCTCTTCAAAACCAACAAGCTGCTGGCTGGTGGCAGCTTCTTTCTTCTTTGACTGTACCTCTGCCTTCAAGCATCTCTGCTGACTCTGATCTGCTGGCTCTTTTGTCTAAAGGCCCTTTTATGACATAAGCAAAAAGACAAACCATCATCTCAGAATCCATTACTCAGTCATATTTACCATCTGTCTCTTTTGCCATTTGAAGTAGCATTACCACAGCTTCTGGAGTCCAAGGTGTAGACAGCCTTATAGATGGCAGTATTCAGTGTACCATGCTCCCTTTGCTCATCTTTAAAATGGACAGAACCTCTTTGTTCTGCTGTTAGGAACTTCAGCTCCCAGGAAGTGCTAAGATCATTGCCTGACAGAAAGAAATCCCTCAGTAATGTCAGAAGCTGTTCTTACCAAGACTTCTTTATCCCCCTCTTTGGGGATCTAGTGCCTCTGTCTTGGCTCAGCTTCCAAACACCCCAATATTTATAGTCATCTGTCTTCAGTTCTATTCTCCTCTACACACATCCTACACCCATACTTCTCCCCTTCACACCACCAACAATGTAGAACTAGAGCACTATCAATTCACAACAAAGTCAGTAGACATACAGTAAGGAAATGTTCCCATAGTATCTGGCATTTGAACATTTGATCCCCATTTGCTATGCTGTTTTGGGAACTGTAGGTAGCATACCCTTACAGGAGGAAACACATGGAGGCAGGATCCAGAGGTCTTTCAAAGTAAACCTTCCAGCCACTTCCAGTTGGTACTCTCTGCTTTATGTTTATGGTTGAGATGTGTACTCTCAGCTTTCTGTTTCTATTGTCACGCTTCCCTGACATAATGGACTCTTATTCCTATGGAACAGTAAGCCTAAATAAACTCTTTTATAAATTGCATTGATCATGGCATTTCATCATAGCAGCAAAAAAGTGTGTCTACCATAATCCAAACACAATGTGTCTACTGTAATCCAAACACCTGCTGTTATCTTTGTACAGAATTACTGAGCCAAGAACTCAACCTTGTTTATCTCTGAACCCTAGAATTTCTGAGAACTATATGGCAGCAGCAACTTGCTAGTACCTGATGAGTGAGTTAATAAATGGAGGCATAGAACAGTACATGGTTGGAAGATTGTGCACTGGTGAGAGCCTCATTCTCATCAGAAAAACACACTCTGGCTATCTGTAAAGCTGTTGAGATATGAACAGTTTTCAGTGTCATTCAGGACATTTCTAGCAACATCTGAACCCCTACCATCCCAGAACTACACAGACAACACCCAGGGAAGGAACCTGGGAGAACTGTCAGAGGTGTACCACATGCCTTTCCCTGCAGTGTCTTCAAAAAGGAAGCTAGAGGTCTGGTGACTTGGCTCCAGTTTTAGTTAAGATATGTTTTTCTCTTTCTCAATGCAATTTCATCTACTCTTCACCACCAAAAACATTTTAAAAATTAAGTAAAACTTTAAAAGGAAATAAAAGCTACTGTGGAAAGGGAGCCTTTTTCACATTCCCCATTACAATGCCTGCCAAGCCAATTAATACCTCCCAAATGAATGTTATCTCCCTACTATGTTAATGTTATGTTAATAAATGCAATTAAGATAACATTTGGGAAGTGTTAATTGGTTTGGCAGATGCACATGCACAAGCAGCACACACTCCCTCTTTGTGGAAGCAGAAAGTGACACTAAGTTGGACAAAAGGAAACTTCATCTGCCTCCAGTCCCTCCCTCTCCCTCTCTCCCCCCCTTTATCTCTCTCTCATTCTCCTATTCAGTTCCGTCTGTTACAATACATGAGAAACAATTTAAATGCTGATTTACATGGTATTGCAAAGATCAAGAGATTGTCAAATGTTGCAAAAACAGTGAGATTATCCTTTACATAGGAATTAGTTATATTTACTCTTTAAGATGCTATGTGACACATATGCTGCATACACACACTGCCTCTGTTTAAATGCATCTATGGTATCTATGCAAATAAGGACTGTGCTACTCTGGGAAGCAGATTGTTTCAGAAGCCCAATTTCTAGACTATTCTTCATGTACTTTGTGGATTTGGGGTTTTTTGATGTTTTTATTTTAACATATCTGATGACTAGAGAGGTTTCTCTTTTTTTCTATTCTAACTTAACAGAAGAGGGTAGCCTTTACATGCTGTGTTAGAATTATACACAGATCACAATATGGTATACTACTTTACAAAATAGAAATGAATCTAAACTTCCATCACCTTGGAATAAAGAGTATTTACATTATCTTGTCTTTACAAGAACATCACAGGGCCTTAGTCAGACATTGTGATAAAATTTGTTCTAAGATCCATAACTTCAAATCTTGTACAAATGTCACCAAGGTGTGTACTTACTTCACGCAGCACAAAAAGGCAAGCTGACCCACTCACCCCAAAAGTCAAGAGAGAAAAGTTAGGTTAAAAGTAGGAAAGGGGTTTCTTGTGTGCCATACTGGGATCAAGTGGAAAATTAGGAAGGAGTCCTTAGTCTTTTCCTCTGGAGTACTGACAAGGTCCCTTTGTGAGAAAAACCTGAGCATGGGGTAAGAGATATATGTAGCTAACATGGTCTGGCTGATTATTGTCTCCCTGCATAGTTTAACATGGCCCTTCGGGATTCTGGCTTAGGGCAAGTTGTGATTACTGAAGTGGGCAATTCAACTCCAGTGGAGCTGGAGCTGAGATGGCAGTCCTATGCTGACATGTTCTTCCTATAAGCTGACTGTCCCTGGAATCTAAAAATACATATGTTACACTCATCATGCTAGTGTCTACCAGCCTCAGATAAACATCATTAAATGAATCAAGCCTCTGTTGACCCTATTTTTAAAGCAGCATTTAAAAAAAAGAAAAGAAACCAAAACAGAACGAATAAAAGCAAGGGGTCCAAGCTTTTTATCTTGATTTGAGTTACCCACCAACCATGTGCAGCCCCAGAACTACAGAGCTTCTCAACAAAGCATCCCTATGTTCCTGATATACACACATCTACCAAGGTTCCTTCCAGTGAAGGAAAGTTGTTTGTGTCTTCCTCAGCCAACTGGTGAGAATTGGCCTGACACATCATGAAAGATGATGCTCCACAAGACTTACACTTGGTGGGCAATATGTAACCTCCCCTTGAAGGCATTCTCTGCTGTGGTTTAGACATGTCTTGAATGAGAGCCCTAAAGGCACATACTTTGATATTTAGTGCCCATTGTGAGATATAGAGAGGTGGGGTATAGAATATGACTACGTTATGTATGTGGCGGGGGGGATGAGAATTGATTAAGATTAGAAAAGTCCATTAAAGTGCAGCCTCCTTGACTGAATACTGAATACTGATGGCCATGTAAGATGAGAGGAGGTAAGAAAAGATACACTCACAGCTTTTTGCCTCCTGCTATGAGATATTTTAAGTTGTCTTGACCTTTTGTCAGATATATGTCCTTGAACCTGAATAATGTGAGTTAAACATTCCTCTTTTGTTTATAAAGTTATCCAGTTTTAGGCATTTTGTTACAGTAATGAAAAACTACTAAACTATCTGTGGTGTTTACAAACTTTTTAAAGGGTGTTTCCAGGCAATGGGGAGAAGAGGGAAAATAAAGGTAAGAAAGAATGCTCATTTCAAAATTGACCACGATTTCAGAAGTACTAAAAAATGCATCTCAAATTAAAGGGTGTTACGATTACCTAGAGAAAAAATAACAGTAAGTAGCCAGTATATAGTCACCAGTTTATTGCAAATGAGTTGCTTTGATCCAGTCTACCCTGTTTAATCAGAAAGGGTTTAGTAGTCCATCAGAAACACATGTGAGTTCTATGCTAACTGAACAACTGTGTCCTTTTCCAAATGTAGAACACTGGGACTTTCCACTGTGGGCATTAGTAATTTCCTAAGTGATACAGGGATATTGTTTTCCATTGGCAATCCACTGTTACATGAAGATTGTTACGGAATACCCTTCCAATCTGAATGCATGTGTATGTAAATGTGCTTGCCATTTTATAGTAAGAGAATTTAGTTCAAATTCTTTAGTTTTTATAACCCTGGTTCCTCTCTCCAAACACCCACTGTTTGGAATAAGTTCCACTGAGCTTAAGATTGTTTTGTTCTCTGAAGTGACAATGTCTTCACCCAGGTAACACAGAGAGTCTGTTTTGGACTCTTCTTCACAGAGGAGTTGTTAAGATGCTGTTAACAGATGTGCTGCTCATGCTGGGCACCTTTCTCCACACAGCTTAGTATGCCTCCCCAGAATGGAGTCACACACAAGGTCTCCTCATCAAAGCAGTGAAGTAAGTTATGCTCAGAATTACTCTTAGTGAAATTATAGTTCTCTGATTTTGTAGCAGGGACAGAGGACTTTGAGTATGTATCTGAGTGACTGAATCTTATCCCTCCAAAAAGCATAGCATGAAGCCCTAACCCCCAGTAACCAAGAATACAACTGCTTTGGAAATCAGGTCTTTAAAGATGTGTTTAAATCAGGAGGCAATTGGGCTCAGCACTAATCCAGTCTGACCAGAGCCCTTAGAAGGCACACATCTACAATATATGAACACAGGAAAGATATCACAAGAGGACACTCCTGTGTAAGATGAAGAGAGAGGCCTCAGGAGAACCCAAACCTGGCTTCATCTTGAACTGTCCCCAAGCACTCTGAGAAAATACATTTCTGTTGTTTAAGTGACTTAATAATCTGTGATATTTTATTGTAACAGACTTGGTAAAATAATAGAGCAAGTGAGTGTTACTGGGACTCTGAAAATGACACCCTAAGAGTGTCACTTTGAAAAATAAAGCAATATAAAGAAGGTGAATTAAAAAGCTGCCACCAAGTCTCCCTGACCTGTCCCATTATTTTCTAAAGAGCAGGACAGGGCTGTCAGTAGCTCCAGAGTCACTTGCAAGAATGAAGCCAAGAGCATACCCAGGAAACTGGCAGGTTCTGTCCTAGGCTATCTGCTTTTCAAGGCTATTTACCTTCTGTTTAAAAAAAATATTATTTCTCCTTCTGCGGGAATCCTGGCCCAACTTTCCCCCACCCTGAAATGTCAGCAACCTGGCCTTCTTTGAGTCTCACCTCATGTGACTCCCATGCAGCTGCTTAAACATTCCTATACCTGTATATTTCTTCCTACTCTATCAAAGTACTAATATTTCATTTGTATTTTAATAACTAAAGCCTGCCTGAAGATCAGGGAGCAAAACAGCAAGGCACAGGCTCTTACCTCTACTTCAATCCAAAATGGCAATACTGCCTCAAGGAATCTTCAGAATGAGACTGGTCCTGAGAGTTGTCTCCTCCCATCTTATAGTCCTATCTATTGCTGGGATTACAGGCATACACCACTACTGCCCAGTTTCTACGGCAAACTAGTGTGGCTACTAGGATTAAAGATGTGTGTTACCTTGCTCTGTAAGGTTGACCAGGGTAGCCTTTTTACTCTTTGTTCTTTAGGAAAACTTTATTTATTAAAATACAAATGAAATATCAGTATATTTCCCATTTTATCTAAAAAAAGAATAGAACTAAAATAAGAAAAACTATATACAATAAGTATAAAGACTATATGCAATATTTACAGGTAATAAATACATCAACATTGTCTAGTTCATTTACATTTAACAAATTCAAAGAAAGTAGTCTATTATCTATCCCATCTTGATGAGTTCAAAGTCTTGTACCTAATTTACTTTCTATTGTAACTTGCCTTAATATCCAAAACTATTTTTAATATCTCTCAGCCTTATACACTTTACATTTCCTTAGTGAATTTATTTTCTGAGACACATAAATAAGGAAAACTATAACTATCTAGTCTTTAACTAACTCAGAGATCCAAGAACAAAATAATACTAATGCAGTAAGCAGAAGTATAAGCAAGCAACTTCCAAAAAAATGTGAGAAATGACAGAAACAGTTGACTGTCTGGACAATCAGTGTTCCTCTGCAACATTGGGGCATTCATTTTTCAGCCTAAAGACCTAGAATATTTGGCAGGCATTTCTATGTAGCACGATTTTTGAAGGACTCTCTTGCCTTGTTTTAACATAGTTTGGCAGTCACTCTCTTTTGTGTCATGCTTGTCCAAGTAGGATAACATACTATCAGAAGTCAAGGCAGGGGCATTTTCAAAAATTTACTTTCTTTTGCCAAAAGAAAGTAAACTCCATGTGGAGTTTCTTCAATGCCCATCATCTTCTCTGAAATAGATTGGTGCTGACAGGACCAGATGTGTCTCATTGTCATAAAAAGAACCTATCTTATTAAAACATCTTAAATGCCTTATTCTGTAAATCCCTGGGTGTTTGAAAATGACCTGTCTATCTGAAATATATCTCTATTTGACCTTGACAGCCCAACTAATATGACTGCAAGTTTAATTGTAATAGGTGACTAATTACTATCTTACATTTCCTTATTATCCTAAACAGCTGGTAATAATATCTTTTAAGAACTAGAAATTTGCCTTACATTGTTCAGTGAGCTGTATAAGTACAATACCTTAAATAAAATTAGATTAGAAATGTATGTACAATATGACTGAATGTGTGTCATTGACATGGGCATGACCACAATGAGGACTCTAGCCTCAGATACAGAGGGAAATGTCAAAGCCCTTTCTTCTGGTTCATGTGTGGATATTGATAGTGTTTATAGAAAATGTACACTGTAGCTCCCTGCAACCAAACAGATATGTATAGCCTGAAGACTGTTCTCTACACAGACTATCTCCTAAGATTAGGTAACCATATCTCTTTGAGTCAGCTGTATACTCTAAGCCTTGCTAAATTGTCTGTAATAACCCTGCATCCTTGTTAAACCATATGAAATAGCTTGCCTCCCTGTTCAACTATAATAAATATACTGAATCCCTGGGGCACTGCAGTTGCTTTAGCAGAGATCCCAGTCCACTGACCCAGCTTTTCTGTTCATGTGTCCATCTGTTTGTTATCCTTTCCCTACACAGGTCCTTTCCTGGAGCCATTCCAGACTCAATAAATGACATTGGTGGTTTCTTTTTAATTAAAATTATAAAGAAAAAATGTCTTAAGAATAAAAATGGTACCTAAAAGCCTTTTGATTGGTTGAGGTTATGGTAATGAGAATCGTATCTGAAAGCTTTTTGATTGGTTGAGGTTATGGTAATGAAAATGATAGGCATGGCCCACTTCTAACAGCAAGTCTGTTACATTTCTATGCTGTGTTCAACTGAATACATTTTCTTCTGTTCCATCTCCAGGAAAAGAACTGGGTAGTCAGTACATGCCAAGATATTCACTATATGTGGAAGGCTGAGGCAGAAACATTAGGAACTCTAGGCCAGGAGGGGCTACTTAATGAGTTTCAGATTAGCAAGGGGTAAACAGAAGAAAAGTTGGAGTAATTGAGACCACAGTTCTACTGATTCCTGTTCCTTCGCCCAGTAAGATCTGTTTTGAACTTTTGACCTAAAGATATGGTGATAAAACCCATGCTGTTTTGAACCTGGTATGTTAATTTCTTCTAACAGTGATAGGAAATCAGTAACCTTCTTGTTAATTTTATGCTTTGAATTATCATAGAGTTTTCTTCAAATTCATGTTGGTCAGTGGAGATTTAATTTAGCCAAGACACAGGAGGCAGGTGTAAGTCTGGTGTACTGTGGGGTTGATCCATGTAGTAAGAGGGAGCATCCTCAGTGAAGCTTCAGATGATGTCTGTGCAAATCTCTTGGTGCGGCTGCAGCTGCACAGCATTTTCTGTTCACAGTTAACAGTCTGTAAGATTGCTCCCCTGGCTATGCTGTTACACACAACAGAGCCCAGTGAGACTTTCCTGAAGGCATGCCATTCTTACGATGTGCACAACAGTCATATCGCAGAAGTGACATTTGTGAGCTGCAGCCCAATTAGGTCACTTACTATCTTCCTGACTATAAACAGTCACTCACTGCTCATTTCCTTTTGTCTGTATCTCATTTTGCATACTTAGAAACGTCAGAACATTTGCTGAGATCACCTCTCAGCTTTCTCTTTTACTCCAAATTACTGAGCTCTGTCAGAATACACACTTGAAAAAAAGAATCCCCATTTCATTACTGATAGATAAACTGAAATACAGAGTGTCCATCCCTTGTTCCTGCTGGCCCCACCACAGGAAATGACTTCCCTTTACTTTCTTTTAAAATTTATATCCCTTGGCTAGTTAAATCTTACTCTACTTTCAAGTTCCAAATCCAATGTTACTTTTCACAAAACTGCTGTGACCACAGTAACAGGAGTTTAATCTTGCTTCTGTGTGAAAAACTAGCACCCACTGGCTATGGCTTACCAGACAATTATTAATCTCTTTTTAAAAAATGTCTTGCATGCCATGCAGACTACAACCTCCTACAGAAGGGGGCATGTTTCTTGCTGCTTGCCAATAGTAAGTGTTTAGTAAGCATTTTCTTCTCACCCTGCTACAGAAATGGCATTCTGCCCCTAGCTCACACTCATCACTCCTCTCCTCTGACCTGTTCTCTCCTGCCTCTCAATACACTCTGTGACAACTTTTATTCCCCCATCTCTCCATCCTATCTAACTCGGCCTATCAACTCAGTTCTCTCTTATTTTTAAAAATTTCTTTGTAAAACCCACATCAAACACCAGGCGCATATTTGGATATTCCAGGGCCGTTTGTCTTTAAGCAAGTTCAATTGTTAATATCTGAAGACTGTACTTCAACATTTCCAACTCATCCTTCCATACTCTGCAAATTTCATTTGAATCTCTACCTTGTTACTTGCTAAGTGATCTTCCTCGAAGGCTGCTAGGTGCTCTCCCATCAGCAGAGTCAACGGTTTCTCTAGTATTTCTCTTTTAGACATTAGTTTCTTTTTTTATTTTTTTATTAAAAATTTCCACGTCCTCCCATTTCCCTCCCCCCTCCCCACTCTCCCTCCTCCTCCGTCTCCAGTCCAAAGAGCAGCAAGGGTTCCCTGCCCTGTGGGAAGTCCAAGGTCCTCCCCCTCCATCTGGATCTAGGAAGGTGAGCATCCAAACACACTAGGCTCCCACAAAGCCAGTACATGCAGTAGAA
>LOEQ01003098.1:70964-86088 GCA_001685075.1 Bramus lutescens | reverse complement strand
CTCTCTCTCTCTCTCTCTCTCTCCTCTCTCTTTCCTGCCTGTCCCTGTGCGTGTATGTGTCTCTTCCCACTGTCTCCATCAGTCTCTCTGCCTCTCTCTGCCTCGTGGTACCAATAAACATCTTAAGCAACTACAAGCATTCAATGGCTAAAAGGATGGAACAACTAACTGTCTGTTGAGGTGATCATCTATTGAACCAAATTAAGATACTATTTATTGTTACCATCAAAATGAAAGCACATACGTAAATTCTTGTAGAGACTTTAAAAACCTTGAGAATATCTGCAAATTTTCTAGTATCTTTAGAACCTAATACAGGGAATATAAATGAAAAGAGGTTCCTGATTTAAAATGTAAAAAAAAACAAAAGCAATCAAGTTCAAGTAAAAATTTCAGCCCTAAAAATGGGGCATGGTGGCACATTCATATAAGCCCCACATTCAGAAGGAGAACACATAAGGATCATAATAAGTTCAAGGTCATTCTCAGTTTCACATGAAGTTGGAGAATTGCTGGGGATGTATGAGAACCTGTCTAAAATAAATAAATAAAGATAGATAGATAGATAGATAGATAGATAGATAGATAGANNTAGATAGATAGATAGATAGATAGATAGATAGATAGATAGATAGATGTATAAATAGATTTCTAATATTTATATTGAGGGGCCAGGAATATTTATTCTATAACCCTACTAGAAAGATTAAATAAAATCTCAGGGATAAAATTCCCTGTGGGATTATCCTTTAAATGAATTAGGAAGTATCTTAAATGTCTTAGCTAAACCTACTGAGAAATGAGAAGAGAAATGCCTTCTGACACCAAATAAAGAGTGCAGAATTATGTTACAAGCAACAGGAACAAAGGCAGGCAAGCATGGGCTTTGCTGTAATCATCAAGGTGTGCTTTAATAAAATTTAAAAATCAAGAGTACACTTCTGAATTTAAAATACACAATTGTTCTATTTTTATGACAAGGACAGACTCTGCCTTCATTTGTATAAACAAGACATGTTAAACAGATTAACTTGGATTTGTTTTAATATAACCTCATTTCCTGATTGTGGTCATATATAAATGAAAGTATCTATTCTCCGCTGACACCAATCACCTACCTGGAAATGCAAAGCTTTAGAACCTCAAATACACATTGCTAATAAAGGAAGCACAGTGTTTAACCCAAACAAACTTAATACAGAGCAAGTACACTGAAAATAAGACAGGTGGGAAATTCAGGACTAGAATAGGGTGAACCATGTATATGAGAGGAAAAATAGACAGATTCAGGAGGATCATAAATTCCCGGCCAACCAGGGATATACAGAGTGACTCAGAAAACAAAACAAGGAACACACAATGTTACTAATTGTTCTTGGCTTGCTGTCAATGTTAGAATTACTTTATCCATCAAATGATTATAAGGGTAATGTTGGGAAAATATCAAAAGGATGTCCTTTATATCTGGTAATTTTTTTCCTACCCAGCTGTTTTGCAATTCACTTCTCATTTCCAGGCTTAGTCATTCAGTCCCACCAATTACTTGTCACAACACTTTAGGCATGCATTAACAAGCAGTAATAATAAGACTTCTGGCAACAAAGCTAGGATTAGAACCTCTAGCATAAGACAATGCCACTGTGTTGAATGAACAAACAGTGTTCTTTCGATCTCCAGCAGGGCACTTCTGCTAGTGGACTTTGAACACTCCACACTCCTTCATGGCACTTGGCAAGGCAGAATGGAAAAGATCCTTTCCTGAGGACAAAGGCCAAAAGCAACACAGTAGTCCCAACAAATCAGCAAAGGTAATAACTGAGGTAGAGGAAGTGGACATTTCTGCTCCAATCTAGCTGAGAGTGGTGTGGTGGAAAGGAAAGAAAGAAGGAGGAGGAGGAGGAGAAGAGGAGGAGGAGGAGAAGGAGGAAAAGGAGGAGAAGGAAGAGGAAGGAGAAGAAAAAGGAGAAGTAGCCATGAACCCTCTCTAAACAATATAGAAAAGCTCTCAGCTATACCAGTCGGTAGTGATCTCCACTCCCTTACTGAGCAGTAATTAATAGTTAATAGAATACACTTTATTATTATACAGTGGTTTATAAAGGCATAAACATATGCCCCTATGTTTTTATTTGTTTTGGGGTATAGTATGATTAACATATTTTGTCTGTTTTGACGTTTTAATTTATAAATTAATAAATCTTACCATTGTCACTGTATAGAAACTCTGGATTTATCTGATTTTTATTTTACCAAAATAGTGGTTGCCAAGATGACTAAAATCGTATCAGAAAGGTTTTTTGCTTTGATATATACATGTGTGTGTATGTATGTATGTGTGTATAAAATATGTGTGTGTATGTGCGTGTGTGTGCGTGTGTGTGTCTGTGTGTGTGTGTGTTGGTTTGAATGAGAATAGCCTCCACAGGTTCATATATTTGAATGTTTGGTCCCTAGTTTGTGGAACTGTTTAGGGAGGGATGAGGAGTTGTGCCCTTGTAGGTGTAGCCTTGTTGGAGAAGGTGTGTCACTGGGGTGAGTGGCTTTGAAGATTTAAAAGTCCATACCAGGCCTGGTCTCAATTTCTCTGTCTCCAACTTTTGAATCAAAATGAAAGCTTTCAGCTACTGCTCCAAGTGCCAAGCCTGCTTAACTGCTGCCATGCTCTCTACCATGACGATGATGAACTCAGCGTCTGAAACTCTAAAGAAGTTCCCAATTAAATATTTTTTATAAATTGTCTTGATCATGGTGCCTCTTCACAGCAATAGAAAATTAAAGCTAATATATAATGTTTATATATGTAGAAATATTCATATGTGTATATATATTCATGCATGCATGCATGTATTCCATCACATGAGCTAGAGCTGTCATGCTTAAGCTGTATCACAAACGTTACAGACACATTTGTTTCTTTCCACATGTCTATGGCAAAAATCTGTCATTCTATCCTGCTTTCTTTGATAGTTCTGACTGAGGCAAACTAAGATTGCAGATTTTTTTCTTCCAATTTTAATTGTGAACAAACTTTAGAGTATATATTATGCATATACATATGTGTATATATATGTACACACACACACTAAATGTATAGTGATAGCTACTGTTTTGTTTGACCACAACCTGTTTTTGGCAACAAGGAAGAAATTATTTTATTGTAAATGGTCTTTGTGACTCAAGGTGTGTGATGGAGAATTGCCATTGTCAATTTGAAACATTCATAATCACTACGGGAACATGTTTTGGGTGTTTCTGTATCTTAGTTAGATTTTTATTGTTTTTATTGCTGTGAATAGACGCCAGGACCATGAAAGCTCTTATAAAGAAAATATTTAATTGGGGGGGGCTTGCCTACAGTTTCTTAGGTTCAGTTCATTGTCATCATGACAAGAAGCATGATGGTGTGCAGGGAAATGTGGTGCAGAAGCTGAGAGTGCTGCATCTTGCAGGGAACAGGATGTCAACTAAGACACTAGGCAGTATCCTGAGCATAGGAAACTGCAAAGTGACACCCACAGTGACATACTTTCTCAAGAAGTCCATACCCACTCCAACAAAACCAAACCTCCTAATAGTGCCACTCCTTATGAGATTAGAGGGGCAAATTACATTCAAACGACCATAGTGTGTAAGGATGTTTCCAGAAACTGAGGAGGTAAGATCAACCCTGAATGTAGGTGACGTCTTCTGATGGATTTGAATTGTCAAGCATGTGCTATCAGAAACATAGACAGACACATTTGTATCTTTCCATGAGTTTAATCTCCCAGAATACCAATAGGCTCTCTAGATGCACCAATTTCAGTGGCAAGAATTTGTCATCTATTCCTGCTTTCCTTGGTAGTCAGAGCTAAGGCAAACCAACATTGCTGTTTTTTTATTCCAATTTTAATTCAGAATAAACTTCAGATGATACACTGTACATCACATGGTGTGTGTGCGGGCGTGTGTGTGTGTGTGTGTGTGTACGTGTGTGTGTGTGTATTACAGAATGACTACAAAGGGTTAAAGAGGCAAGAAGCTTCTAAGAGGCCTGAGAGTCAAAGCCGGGAAACAGATGGATATAACAGTGTCTACATTGATGCGATGAGGAGCCCAAACTGATATTCAGTGGAAAGGATGAATGAAGCAGGTCTGATGGCAAAGTTGCAGAGCTGAGTACAGCTGCAGAGGTGAAGAGCATAACCGGGTCCAGACAGAAGAAAAGAATGATGAATTAAAATACAGTCTACATAGTAGCTCAACAGGAGGATAAGCAGAAGGCAGTTGAGTGGACTAGACCAGCAGCAAGGAGAGAGGCAAACTGAAGTCCTGGGGAAAGTCGCTAGTTCTCTGCTTGTTGATATTTGATGTACATATGGCAGGTTGGCAGTGACCCTGACAATTTTGGCAATAAGTAGTCACCTCTTTGTGGAGTCTGGGTAAGAGTTACATATTTTCTTTGATCTGGTATATCCAGTAAGATATTGGGCCCAGTTTCCCTGATAAAATTTGAATATGGGGGCTGGATACATGGCTCAGAGGCTAAGGGCACTTATTATTTTTTTCAGAGGACAGAGATTTAATAGTCTGCTCCCACACAGTGACTCACAGCCATGTAAAATTACAGTTCCAGGAGATGTGCTCTTTTGTCACGACAGACACCAAGCATGCAAATGATATTCAGACAAACATTCAGGAAAAACCACCTATACACATCAAATATATTAGCTCAGCCTCACACACTTTCCTACAGACCAATCTGACAGGAAAATGTTCTCATTTGGAGGTCCCTCTTCCCAGATGACTTTACCTTAAGTCAAACTCACAAAAAAACTAATCAACACATAGCTTAATGGGTTGAGTTCTGGCGTAGCATACCAGAAGTCATTGCTTTGTTCTCCAGACCTACCTAAGCTGGGATAGTGGCAAATAGGCCTGCAATTCCAGAATTCCAAGGGAAAAAAATAGGAAGGTCTCCATCTCAAGGTGATTCTCTGTTTGAGCCGGTTCCTAAGCCAAGTGGACTAAATGCAGCATTGTCTCAAAACAATAACTATAAAACCATAAAGGCTCTGTGTATGCTGCCACAGTCTATAAGTTTATATTTGCATTAGTTCTGTTGTTTCTGAAAGATGCTGTTTCTTTGGAGTCATTTGTCTCATTTGGCTCTTGCTATCTCCATCTCCTCTTCTTCATAGTCCCCTGAACCCTGAGGGTAGAGGTCTGATGAAGGCATTCCATTTAGGACTGAGTATTTCTAAGTTTTGTCACTCTATGCACATTGTCTAGCTGTGTTTCACTGCGTTAGCTTCCATGTACTGTAGAAGAACCACATCTAATGATGGCTACGTGAGACACTGATCTATGAATATAGCGGAATGTTACTAGAAGTCATTTCATGACTACATTCCTTTAGCAGGATAGTGTATTTGTTTTTCTCATAGGTCCATGGCCTATCTAGTCTCAGGTTGTTGACCACAGAGGGAGGTCAAGAATGGGTTCCATCCCATGGAATAGGTCTTAATTCCAATCAGAACAGTTAGTTACTCCCACAATGTTTGTGGCACTATTCATGAGTACCTTATGCAGGCAGGTCAATGTTACAGATTGCAGAATTTATAACTGAACTGGTGATTAACTTTTTCTTCTGGTAGCATGCAGAGTCACTTCCCACACTAGGAACACTAGTCAAGATGGGTGAAGGTGCAGCTGTGCGGTGTTGAAATGGTGGCCTTCCTGGGCTGTGCTGCCAGCGCAAACTCTGGCTTTTTCAGGAGGACAACCATTTAAATGGGTTTTGTAGGCAGTGTGCTGCAAGTTACTTGGTGGCAGCATGGGACAATTGGTTACCAGAGTTGAGGTGGTGAGGATGACTCCCACCCAGCAGTCTCAGAGAAAATGAACAGAATTTAGCTATGTCGGACTGGATGGAGCAAGCAGGCAGGCCATAGTTCCCCTAGCAATGCCACTGCTTAGGTTCTTAAGAAGCGCTAAGCATTTTAAGAAGCAGTTCTGGTCAGAAAAGGATTACAGATACACAATAAGGACAGATTCAGACATAAACCTCTAAATGGGTCACAGTGTGTTTTAAAAATGTAAATAGGCTTGGGAGAGAGAAGGTAACGAGTACAGAGAGTCATAAGAGAAAGTGGTTTGGAAAAAATGAAACAAAGTCTTTAAAGTAATAGATTAAAGGAATAAAGATAATAAAATAAACATTAAAAATAACAGTAAAAAATAATAAGCAATATAAAAATGGAAAATACACAGAGACTCTGGATTATGTATATTATTGTGCTTTCTTTGAATTTTTTTACTCTAAAGGAACTAAGTAACCAACATATATACTTTAAAGGTATCTTGTCTTCAAAATTTGTGTCTAAGGGTATGTTGCTTTGGAAAAGAGGTTCTTCTTTTGTTTCCACAGAAGATGAGAACATGTGGATTAATTTCAGAATAATGTGGTTTAGTGGACCAAGACTCCCCAAAATGTCACTGTAAGCACCCCCAAAATATTACTTCATCCAACGAAAAGCAGGAAGCAGATTGGAAAGAACTATGCCAATATTCCCAAATATTGTTTATAAATGTTTGTTTACATTTAAAGGGGGATATGCTATAGATATTTGCATTGGTATGGATCTTAGCTAGCCTTTACTGTGTCCCATCAGGCATATTGCTCTAATTCTCATTCAATTCAAAAATTTTTTTAATTTCCTTAATAATTTATGTCTTGACCCATTTTTAACTCAGAACCAAGATCTTCATTGAGTTTTTATACTTTCTGTTGACTCTGTTGTTGATATTCACTTTTAACTAATGTTGATGAGGTAGGCTGCATGGACTTAAATCAAGTTTTATGCTTGCTGAAACTTAATTGTGTCTAAGTATATGGCCAATTTTGGATAAAGTTCTATGAACTGCCAAGAAGTAAGTATATTCTTTTGTGTTTTGGTAAAATTAATAATAACTAATTAATAACTGTTCCATTTATAACCATTGGGTCCATTTGATATATGATGCTATTTAGTTTGTTTTGTTTTTTGATTTTTGAGACAGTGTCTCTCTGTAACTTTGGAGCCTGTCCTGGAACTAGCTCTTATAGACCAGACTGGCCTTGAAGTCCTAGAGATCCACCTTCCTTTGTTTCCTGAGGACTGGAATTAAAGGCATGCTCCACCACCACCCAGCCTATTTATGATGTTATTTAACCTCAGCATTTCTCTATTTATCTAAGTACAGATGACCAGTCTATAGGTAAGAATTGAGCATTGGATTCACCCACTATCACTGTTAGGGTCAGTATATTATTTTAGCATAAATGTTTAGAATTTCAATATCCTCTTGGTGGAGTTTTCCTTTAATGAGGATGTAGTGCTCATCCCTACCTCTGCTCATTAGTTTTGGTTTGAAGTCTATTTTGGAAGATACTAAAATAGCTACATTTTTTATTGATTTTTGATCCATTTTCTTGGAATACCTTTTGCCATCCTTTTAAGTTTAAGTGACATCTATCCACAGTGGTTATATATTTTTATTGAATGCAACAGAAAAAAAGATCCTATTTTCTAGTCAAATGCATTAGTCTCTATTTTTGCTGAGAAATTACGACCATTAATATTCAGAGTTATCATTGAGCAATGTTTATGGCTTCCTCTCATTTTATTGTTATTCTTGCTTAGGGGCAGTTCATCCTCTTTTGAATTGCTAGTCTGGGATGATTTATTATTTGTGTTGTCTTGGGTATGGTTAACCCCTTCAGAGAGAAGTTTTCCCCCTAATGCCTTCTGTAGAGCTGGGTTGGTAGATAGATAGATTAAATTTGGTTTTATTATAAAATGTTTTTCTTTCTTTGACTGTTGTATTTGATAGTTTTGCTGAGTATGGTAGCCTGGTCTGACATCTGTGGTAACTTAGAGTTTATAGAACATACATCTAGTACCTTCTGGCTTTCAGTCTCTAAGGAGAAATCATGTGGTATACTAATGGATTTTGTTTATATATTGCTATGTCTTTTCCCCTTGCATCCTTTATCCTTTCTTTGTTCTGAAAGCTTAGTGTTTTGAATATTATATATCCTGGGGAGTTTCTTTTTAGGCCCTGTCCTGTATTCTTATACCTTGATAAGCAGGCCCCCCCTTCTTTAGGTTGGGGAAACTTTCTTTTATAATTTTGTTGGAAGTAATTTCTGTAACTTTAATGTTCTTTTCTTCTCCTTCCTCTATTACTATTTTTCATAGATTTGGTCTTCTCATAATGCTCCAAGTTTCCTATGTCTTTTATGCTTAGAAATTTTTAGATTAAACATTTTTTGACTTATGTATCCATTTCTTCCACCTTGTCTTCAATGCTTAAGATTCTCACTTCTATGTCTTCTACACTGTTGGGAAGGCTTACCTCTGAGGCTTTTGTTTGATCTCATAAATTTTTCATTTTCAGTTTAAATTTAGTTTGGGTTTTCTTTAGTGGATCTATTTCTATTTTCATTTTTTGAACTATTTTCATTATATTGCATGTTTGTGTTTCTACAGACTACATGAAAGGATTTATTCATATCTTCATTAAGATTCTTTAACATATTCATAATAACTATTTTGAAGTACTTGTCTTATGCTTCAGCTATATTATATTTCTCAAGTCTATTATAGTAGATTTACTTGGTTTTGGTGGAGGCACATTGTCTTGGCTGTTAATGTTTGTGTTTTGGCACTGGCATCTAGGCATCTGGAGTTATGGTGATTGAGGTGTTGATAGCTGGTCATGTCTTTGTTCCACACCTTGTTTGCTGCTGCCCATCTGTATCTTAGGAAAGTGTCATGGCTGATGGTTCCCTTGTAGCATGTACTTTTTGAGATCCATAAGTGGCATACAGAAATAAAGATGGATTGGCAGAAAAGTTTGAGAGGGTCTTTCAGAAAGGACTGAGAGAATCCTACCCACATCAAAATATTAGGTCCACAGGGAGTTGGAGGTGTGGGAGCAGAAAAGCCTCCTATAAGTAGGTGGCAGCAAGACAGAGATTCTGTCTGGAAAACAGAGATAAAAGGGTTAAGGGAAAGATGTATAAAGTATGGGATCCTTCAAGGAATGGAGATCGGAAGAGGGGCATCTACAAACAGGCTACCAACTGGCTGGGGGTGAGAATGAAGAGATTCTAATGGAGGGTCAGAAGGATAGTGTGAATCACATTGCTGAATGTACATAAAATCAATGTTGGTGTTGCTAGTGAGGGCTTAGGTTGAAGTGCTTTTAGGCATCAGGTAGCTGACACAAAACAATGGGGATAGATTAGAAGGGAGGGCTGAGAGGGTTCACGTGAAGGAGCAAAGCTGGGTCTACACCAAAATTCAAAAGAGTCTCTGGGAAATGGAAGTATTCTGGTTCTAGTTTTGGTTTATTTTATTATTAAATTTCTGACTGGGTCTGGTAAGGGTAGTTTAGTGGTAATGTGTGAGCTTAAGTAGATAAATTTCTGGCTCTTTGCATTTCACATGAGTTGAATTTCAAACTTATATTACTTAAAATATTCTAATATCTTCCTAAAAATGCTTTCTTTATTTGAAAATGCATGAAACTTGTATTTCTATGGTCAGTAATCAAAGTGATCCTAAAAAAATAAAGTATAGAAAGGTTATTGTCTCATTTCTCAAGAAATATCATGAAAATAAAACACAGATCAGACACAAGGTGGTGATTCCCAATTACAACTATTCTTACTACCTATGATAGGTGGCTTACCCTAAGTCTAGCCTTAAGCACTACACTGGTTTCAAAGCACAAAAAGAGACACAGGAAAATACTAACTGATATCCACATTGTTGGAATTTTACAGTAATGAAAGGAATTGCTGCAGGAGATGGCTAAAAAGAAGGAGGGGGGTTTTCAAAGGTTTCTTTTCTTTCATTCTTTTTTATTATGTCTTTGTAAACCCTTAGTTTCTGAACTTTTTGCTCCACAGGCAATGCAGCTGGAAAAACCACGGGTGGTCTCCTCCTGACTCCATAGAGATGACTCACTTCTGGTCACTGCCCCTGAATACCCAGCCCAAGGCTTGAAAAAAAAATCAAAGGAGTTATTTTTACAAGAGGGCTTTTATTTCCTTTACTGTACAGTGACATTATGGGACTGTCTACTTCAAAACTGGGATGACTGAAACAACCATGGCAAGAAGGGACAATGACCCAAAGCCCCTCTTTGCTTGCCTCTTCTCTTCTATTTCAGTTCTCCCCACAGCTGAGCCTTCCTCTCCATGGCAACACCTACCTGTCTGATGAAAACTTTTCTGGACTCTCAGGATGACAAAGTTAGGAAGTACAAAGCATTTGTTAGCTGGTTGGGTATTGACTTTTCTTGAAGAAAAAGACATTTCTCACCATGTTAGTGACAGGGAAATGAGGAAGACAAAAGCGGATAAATGAATATTTGATCAGCTGAACAACATCGTGCCTAAGCCCTTTCTCCAAACAACCCAGAATGGGTCTGGGTGCTTGCTATAGAGCTAACATGCTCAGAAAGGTCACATCCTCTACCACTTATTATATCTGTGCAGAAAAATATAAATAAAAAAAACTCTGGAGGTTTTCTGGTAAACAGTACATACTGTTTTGCAAAGAACCAGGAGGCTCACAATCATCTGTAACTCCAGCTCCATGGGATGTGATGCCCTCTTCTGGTCTCTGCAGAAACTCTTATATCTTTTTACATACAGAGACACTTTCTACCCATACATATAAAAACAAATACAAATACATTTTTATTTTTTCCAAAAGAAAATCTGAAATCATCATACATACACACACATATAATTCTACATGTAGACTTCTCAGTGTTTTATCATGGAAGAAGTATAAAATCACTGCAGCTAGATCATCATTCTGGTTCTTCTCACATATCACCATTACTAGGAAGATGGACCTGCTGTTAACCAGAGGAAATCTGGACTTCAGACTAGACATTAGACTAGACTGGACCTTAGTCTAGACAGGATAAACAGCATAATGAGATCACTCAGTGTCCTGTCTTTAGGTCCTTCATATTGTACAAAACTTCTTTCAGGCTAACCTTTATCCTAGGAAATTCCATTTTATAAGCATTTGTTACCTCTTTTTTTGAGTACAAATGCAGGACCAGGATGGCTCTGAACCTTGGAGGACACAAAAACAATACTCTCGCTGAGCACAACCCATGAGGTACCAACTGATCAATAACATCTCTAATAGTGAAAAACTATGTCGCCTATAAGTTTATCAAAGGAAACAGAATTATATGGGTACATGGACAAATTAAAGTCAGATCAGAAAACTAATACCAAGAACTTATTGGGCAGAAGGAATGCAAAACCATCATCTGGATCTCCTAAGGAGGAGGATGCCTAATATTATGATGGCAATTTAAGTCACCAATCTGTCACCAAGCCACCAAGTGTGTATAAATTAACCAATAGGCAAAGGGCTCCCAATGGTCTCAGCAGATTCGGTTTGGGTTGTACCCCTCTTCTGATACAGCCTTCTCAAATCGTGGTCTCTTCCTCTATACCTGGAGCTGCACCGAGCATTACTACAACAGCCTCCATTGTCATATACCTCATTTCTGCTGCTGAGCCTTTGAGTCTCATCCTTCAGCTTGCCACTTGAGTTTGCACCACACCTCCAACAGGATTAGTTAAATCTGACTTTGAGTCTGACTCATCCGAATCCCTCACAGCTTCCAAATAGTGCTTCTTGGTTAGGCTGTGTGGTGACTTGAATGAAGGTGGCCCTTATAGAGGCAAATGTTGGAGTACTTAGTTCCAAGTTGGTAGAATTATTTGGAAGGGAATAAGAGGTTTGTCCTTTTTGGAGTAGGTATGTCCTTAGGGGTGGGTTTTGAGGTTTCAAAAGACTCATGTAGTTATTAGTGTTTTCTCACTCTGCCTCATGGTTCTGAATCAAGATGTCAGATTTCAGCTGATCTTTTGCTCCACCATCAGGGATTCTAGCCCTCTGAAATCATAATCCAAATTAAACACTTTCTTTTTAATAAATTGCCTTGGCAATAATGTTTATCACATAAATAGAAATGTAACCAAGACAAACCTTAGTGCCGGGTTATTTTTGTGACAGATCTGACTATGTAGAGTTTTTTTTTTTGTTTTATTTTTGCTTGCTTATTTGTTTTCTTGCTTACTTGTTTGTTTGGAGGAATGTAGAAGAATTTGAGACTTTAGAGTAGAAAAGCAATTGAACAGTCTAAGCAGAGCTTAATGGACCAGTAGTGCTGAGAGCAATTTGAACTATGGATGCCAAGCTCAAGAAATTTCTGAGGCAAAAAATATTAGAAACTAGATTAAAGATCACACATGGTATTTTAGCAAAGAATAGAGCTGATTTTTGTCCTTGTCTTAAGAATATGCATGAAGATCAGTTAAGAAGTAGTAGGCTAATTTGCTTGATAGAGGTTTTAAGACAGTCTAATATTGACTGTTATATGGTTATTAGTAATTACTCTTATTTACAACATGTGATGGATTGAAAGAAAATTATTTCCAAAGGTGGTAGCTCTATTAGAAGGTATGGCTTTATTGTAATAGGTGTAGTCTTGTTGGACTAAGTCTTTGAAGGTGGGTTTTAAGGTCTCACATAAGCCCAAGATGTCACCCACTAAAACAGCCCATTTCCTGTTGCATTCTGATAAATATATAGCCGGCACCACATCTGCTTGCATGCTATCATGCTCCCCACCACAATGATAATGAACTTAACCTCTGAAATTATAGGCAAGTCACCCCAATATTTTTCTTTATAAGAGTTGCTGTGGCCATAAGTATCTCTTCACAGCAATAGAAAACCTGACTAAAGCACAATGACAAAGAGCAAAGGGGAAAAAAATAAATATAAAATATATAGTTTTAAGAGAAAAAGAGCACCAGGAATTTGGAGCCAAGATTTGTCCTGAAAGAGATGAAACTTAAAAAGATGCTGAATGTCTTTAATCCCAGCATTCAGGAGGCAGAGGCAGGCAGATCTCCATGAATTCAAGGCCAGCATGGTCTACAAGAGCTAGTTCCAGGACAGCTTGGACTTTTACACAGAGAAACCCTGTCTCAAAAAAAAAATTTAAAGATACAGGATCCAAAATGGAATAAAGGGAATGGTACTCTCATGGTAACACCCCCCCCCCTTCAAAGCTTCTAACTTGTGGGAATTAAAGGCCTGAGGAATTCTGTGGTCCTACAAAGCAGCATCTTCTGTGATTCAAGGGGTGTCTGATTCCATACCTAGGGGGCAATCAAACTTAACAGTGTTGGTTCTGGCTTTAGAGTCATAAAGAATACATCAGTAAATGCGTTATGGAATTTTCCTCCATGGTTAAAGAGAATTTCGGAGGACAGGCATGTAGCAGGAGTATAACATGAGGGCCGGCTTGTTGGGGTTTCTGTCCTGCCCAGTTTCCACAGCCAGTAAGACCCCAAAGAAAATCACTCAGTCTACATTAGGTTATAAACTGATTGGCCCATTAGCTCAGGCGTCTTACTAGCTCTTGTAGCTTATATTAACCCATTACTCTTATCAGTGTCAGCCACATGATTCAGTACCTTTTTCAGCAGGGCAGGTAACATTCTGCTTCTTCAGTGGCCTGGACAGGACTGTCAAGGGAGCTTCCTGCTTCCCAGAATTCTCCTATTCTCCTTACTTCGCCTCTGCTTCCTGTCTGGTTGACCCACCTATACATCCTGCCTGGCTAATGGCCAACCAGTGTTTATTTAAAACATGATTGACAGAATACTAACAATTTTCCTGCACCACTTCCCCCTCTTTTTTTTTAAACAAAGGAAAATATCCGTAGTCCATTTTTTTGGGAATGTGTGCATAGTTTTCCAGGCTACTTCCTGCTGGTTGTGGGTGCTGATAATCTTATGGGGACCTAAAGAAAATTTAGAGTTATGATCAAGTCCTGTCTGGAGTATCCTGTGAGGCTTGATCATCTCAGGCAGCAGTCTGGAACCTGTTCTGGATGTAGAAATCTGTCATCTGGGCCATCTGTTACTACTGGAGATTTCTCAGGTGGTCTTCCTTGACCAAACCTGATTTTTCTTAACTCAGAATGAATCTACAGCCTCTCATTTCCTGTGAAAACAAAGCAAAATCCCTTCTCCAAAGTAACATATCTTTTGACTTCAATTTTAAAGTCAAGGTATTTTTAAAATGCCTATCTTAGATTAACTTAGCAGCATTTATAAACAAATATCTTTTAGCCACTGTTGCTCCTCCCTCAGCATTCAAACAATTCACAGAGAGCACAATAAAATATAGTATTAAGATCTCTGTGTATTTTTCATCTTTACATGGCTTTATTTTAACCCCCATTTCTTTTATTTTAATTTTTGGCTTTTTGAGACAGGGTTTCTGTGTATCTTTTTCCTGGAATTCACTCTGTAGACCAGGCTGTCCTTGATCTCACAGAGATCCTCTTGCCTCTGCCTCCCAAGTGCTGGGATTAAAGGTGTGTGCTACCAAACCTTGAACTCACAGAGATCTGTTTGCCTCTGCTTCTCAGGCATTGGGACTAAAGGTATGTACTCCCACACCCAACTACTCTCTTTCCTTTTTATTTTAAGGATGGTAACCTTTAGCCTGCATATATTTTTAACACAGTGTAAACCATTTAAAGGCTTTCTTCATCTTTGAATCTCTCTTTACTGTATATTTCTCTCTTTTTCTGACTACACGAGTATTTAATTTATCAAGAATATGGGTAGGATTAAAGCCATGGCTTTGATGACTCAATCCAGCCCATTCCATTGCTTTTTGAGATTCCAGCCTCATGGTGGAGGTACCAGCTGTAGCCATGTTTATTGCCACAACTCTATGGCATTTCAAGGTCCCTGCCAGCAAGCAAGCTGCAACAGTGTGTCCACAAAGCATACTCAAATGCTTAGTAGTCAGACTGCCTGCCTGAAGGAGTCAGAGTTTGCACTAGCAGGATGGCCCAGAAAGCTGTCATTTTAAAACAGAGCAGCTTTTTTCCTGCTATGGCTGAAAACCAAAAAGCATGCAGTCAGCTTTTCATCAACACTATGTAAGTGTTTTGTGGCAGTACCTCTTAAAATAGCTGCAAGGTTTTGCAGCTAAAGCTGAGTCAGGAAGCCTCTCTTAAATGAGAG